>MU716419.1:12523-71070 GCA_026770625.1 Nicotiana glauca
ACCAAGCAAATTTGAAGAACAATTTTTGAAGAAGATAATCTTTCTCTCAAGAACCCCTCCCTTTCTCTCTCTTATTGTGCTCAGAAAAGTGGTTAAAATGAGGGGTTAGGGCGTTTTATCAAAATGAGGGTCGGGTTTTAAAATTAGAAAATAGAATCCCGGGGTGAAATCTGCGGTCGCATCTGCGATCGCAGAGTAAACATGCGGTCCGCATAATGGACCGCAGAATTGATCCCCAAAAACCAAATGTTCTGACACGGTCTGTGACAAGAATGCGGTCCGCATTCATGTTCTGCGGTCGCATAATGCACCGCAGAATTGACCCCCCAAAATCCCTGAGAAATTTATGCGATGATTATGCGGTCCACATTTCGATTATGCGATCGCATATTGGACCGCATTTTTAACTTTAATTTTGGCAAACCTTCTATTTCGTTCTGTGGTAGGAATGCGGTCCGCATAGCTGATCTGCGACCGCATTCTGGACTGCATTTTTGACAGTTTTCCAAAAAATTAATTCTTTTGATTTTCAAAGGCTTAAATCATTACCAAGGGTCCGAACCTTGACACTATGAGCTACTAGGTTTTAAGTACAAAACTTTACGGGGCCTTACAAGAACACAAAGGTTTAGTTGTCGGATCAACAAAGTCGCACGACTAGAGCTTCAAGAATATGAAGTTTTTCCTAAAGGTTCTGCAGCCTCTCAAGGATAAATACAGATGTCTCCGTACCGATCCGCGAGACTCTACTTAACCTACTCATGACTCGTGAGACCTAGTAACCTAGGCTCTGATACCAACTTGTCGCGACCCAATTCCCAACCCTGTCGTAATGGTGCCTCTAGTGAAGACAAGGCCAGCCAACAAAACAATAACACCTCTTTTAACAGTTACTTAGCATGAATAAGTCTAAATCGTAGATAATATAATCATAAGTGCGTAATAAATGTGACAAAACAGGGAAGCCATCCCGACTCAGCACGAAATCGGGGTGTCACAAGTCACGAGCTACTACAAAGTTTACAAAAAATGCTACACATTCTGGAACTAAGAACACAGTCTGAAGATAATGTAAATACAGGAGATAAAGGAGAAAATGGGGCTGTGGACGTCGACAACTACCTCGTCACTCCGGGTCCGCCTAGTCTGGAAGGAAATCAGCGCTCAGGAACGAACTATGCTATGTATATATCTACACACATGGTGCAGGGAGTAATGTGAGTACTCCGACCCAGTGAGTAATAAAATAAATAATGACTGAAGGCATAAAAACCCATAAAGGCCAAAATAACGATATCTCAAGCAGTAAAGAAAAAATAGTTAAGTAGAAAACCAATAAAGTGTCAAAAATTCTCTTTATAAAGCAGTTAAAGACAGATATTCTCAACGAGTAAGCAATAATCGGAAACCTGCCCCTCGGGCGCATTATCAAATTCACAGTACAGTATCAGCTCCGCAGGCTCAGTATCACTCACACAATATAACATCAGCCCCTCGGGCTCACTCTCAAATCACATGGGTACCCGCGCTCAATGTGGGGGAGCAGACTCCGGAGGAGCTCCTACAGCCCAAGCACTATATCATCATAAGGCCTGAAAGCCTGTACATATCAATATGAGGCCTGGAAGCCTGCTCACAATACACTCGAGGCCTGAAAGCCTCCTCACATATCGCTCGGGGCCTGAAAGCCTCCTCACATATCACTTGAGGCATGAAAGCCTCCTCACATCACTCATCATATCCTCACACATGGCCCTTGGCTCAATCAATCCAAAAATAATCATAAGCCCCTCGGGCATCAGTGAAAACAATAATGCTCAGCTTAAACAATGGTTCAAATATCATTTAAAACTCAAGGTTGAGTAAAAATATAGCTGAGTTCATGAAACAGTGTAATTCAAGTGGACAGAGTTCAAATAATATTTCAAATAGTGATATAGCTCATAAGGATTTCAAACAGTCGGCAATAAGCCCCAAATATGGCAATAAGCCCAAGTCACAGTGAAAAACAACAAGTTATAGGCAATACGCTGTAAAGTATCATCCGGCCTGGACCGAGTCATAATCCCCAATAGTAAATGACCCCACGCTCATCATTGAAAGCGTGTCTCATCTCAGCATAGCGCCAAGTTGTGCAAATTCGAGGTTTCAAACCCTCAGGGCATCATTTAAAATTATTACTCACCTCTAGCCGGCCAAAAGTCTAGCTCGATATGCCTTTTTCTCTTGAATCGACGTCCTCGTGCGTCGAATCTGACCAAAACCACAAGGAATACGTCACAATATGCTAAGGAAATATGACCCACTCGTAAAGACTCAAAAAATATAAAAAATCATGAAGTTGGCAAAACCCGAGCCCCGGACCCACTTCTCGAAAAATTACAAAATTCATATCACCGGATTCCTCATCTCGCCACAAGTCTACACATATCAAATTTACCAAAATCCGAGCTCAAATGCCCCCCTCAAATCCCAAATTTTCATTTCAAAAATCAAGCCCTAGTTCTTACAATTTTACTCAGATTTCCATGTATTTAAATGTTGATTCTTCAATAAAATAATGTTTCTAGGCCGTAGGACTCACCTCCAATCAATCCTCCTTGAAAACCTCTTCAATTTGTCCCAAAGAGCTCTCAAAATACTCATTAATGGTGGAAAAATGACCTAGGCTTGCAGATGAAATATTTTAAAAATCCTTCTGCCCAGCTATAATTTCCTTCTATGCGATCGCGGCCCTAGGCTCACAATCGTGATGAACAAATTCCTAGGGCTTCAAAAACACGTTCTATGCGAACACGACAGGGGCTCCGCGATCGCGATGATTCAATTTCCAAACCTATGCGAACGCGGCTCATATATTGCGACCGCGTAAAATAAAAACATGCTGGCCCCAGAATCCTCTTATGCGAATGTGGAATATACCATACGAAAGTGAAGCTTCAACTTCCAGTGCTATGCGAACTCGACTCAAAGGCTGCGATCGCGAAGACCAAATTCGCTCTGCAATAACTGCTGAAAACCTGTAACTTTTAAGAGCCAAACTTGGTCCGATTGACCATCCGAAATTATCCCGAGGCCCCCGGGACGTCAACTAAAAGCACCAAAACATCCTAGAACATCATTCAAACTTGTTCCAATCATCAAAACACATCAAACAATGCTAAAACCATTAAATCACATCGGATTCAAACCTAAGTTTCTTAAGAATCTCTGAATTACGCATTCGATCAAAAACTCTACCAAAAGACCTTTGAATGACCTGAAATTTTGCACACACATCCAAAATCAGCTAATGAAACAACTACTACTCTCGGAATTCCATTCCGACTTTCGGATAATAATCTCACCTACCAACCGAAATTCGCCAAACTACTAACTTCGCCAATTCAAGCCTAATTCTACACCGGACCTCCAAAATCAATTTCGATCACACTCCTTAGTCAAAAATGATTCCCCGAAGCTAATTGAATCACCAGAAATTACATCTGAGCCCTCTAACTCAATAGTCAACATCCAGTTGACTTTTCTAAACAAGTCTTCCTTTAAGAGACTAAGTGTCTCATTTCCATCTAAAACCAATCAATCGACTCGATCACCTCAAATACGGATAATGTAGCATAGAGCAACATAAGATGAGGAAAACGGGGCGGTGACTCATGTGACGACTGGCCGGGTCGTCACATTGGGCCTGTTTCAAGCTCCCTATAGTGTAACTTCTTCTTTTCCTTCATCTATTTATGTAATTTATTCAGCTGGTCTCTAATAATTATTTGTAAATAAATATTGGGGATGACTAGTGAAATGGGGAGGGTAATTATATATTTCTATCAATATCATTGGGTTAGAAAGCATGTTATAGGCTTTACTTTATTTATACTTGCATTAGAATCCCTACTTTTGGACCAATACATTCAAATCGTGTCATGCACTAGATATCATGCTCTTAGGTTTCATGTATACTGCTTCAGCATTTCATTTGACACTAATACATGTTTATCACGTAGAAATCTATCTCCTAGATTAATAAATGTCATGGACATAAAAGTTGTTACTCCTGCACATCCTGAAATCATGTTTCAACAATTTTGTAACTCTTTTGTGCATTTAGAGATCATGCTTCAGGAATTATGTTATTTTAAAGATCATTTTCATAAAAACTATCATTTCTGTGCATTTAGAGATCATGTATTAGGTACTTCTTTTATATTTGCTTAGCCGCGCTACTTAAACTACTGATCATGAAAGGATGTAAAAACTGTATCACATATGATAGTCTTATTTCAAATAAAACTGGTAATAATCCCTGTATTCTTAGCATGCTTTAGGCAAGAAACAACTTTTGAACTGTTAATGATTCTTTAACTATTATGCATGACCCCGTGCCTAGGAAAACCTTAGGTAATCAATCTGTGTAAATCTAGAGAATTATTTTTGTTGTGTTTACTTCTTAACGACTTACAAGTTTAAAATCAGTAGGAAAATTTATTCGGATGTTACTTTAGTGTTTATTAAAAAAAGTTGCATATTTCTGTGCATTGGCATCCATTTAGATATCCTATTTTAGGTCATTTCTCTATTATAGAACTGCTCTTGTGTGTTTTTGAGACGTGCTGCTTATGTGCATTACTTGTGGAGGTAAACCTGGGCCTCTTTCTGCTTCTTTATGCATTTATCTATTAATTCCTATGTGTTCTTTCTTGTCACCTAAAATTTCCTCCTTTTAAAACACCTTAAAGGTTGTCTAGAACTGCCCAGATTTAGAGGTCCTAAAATACCTCCAGAGCCACGAGGAAGGGAGGGGTAGTGCATGCATAGGACATTGTTAAAGTTTCTAGAATGCTTTAGGCTATGGCCAAGGAGATGGGCTTAGGTAAAACGGTATATGATGACTATGCACTAATGTCATGTGTATTCCCTCATTGAGGAGTGTTTACCGGGCATTGCATGGGGTTATCCTGTAGGCTAACCAACCTAGGACCCATCCTTCCCAAAGTCCCTTTGCCTAAAACTTTACTTTTCTATATGTAAACAAATTTTTCAAATTCTTTGCCTTGTTATTTGAGTCATACAATGTCCAACATGCTTTATTTACAATTATATGTTTCAACCACTTATTTGTTAAAGGACTCATTCATAAGTATAAGTTCGGCTGGGACCTACCATTCTGGACCAAGAGCTGTGCCTAACACCTTCCCCTCAAGATTATTTCAAGCCCTTACCCTATATTTCTGGTAATGCAAACCAATCTAGGAGTTAATCGCTCTGGGTGCCCTAACTTACCATAAATCCGTTAGGTGGTGACTCTTCAAAATACCCAATTCCCAAAAGGAAATTAGTAATTAACCCCACCTGGACTCTCCCCCATAAAAAAGGGAGGGAAAAAGGGGCGAGACAACATAGCGACTCTGCTGGGGATACCTTTAGGCTCTTACCATAACAAACTTATTTTTTATGACTTATTCCAAGCATGCTTTATCCCATACCCTTTCCCTTTATTTGAATTTAACTATCTGTTTTCTTTTAAGCATTTATGATTCTTTATCCCTAAGACTAACTTGTCTCTTTGTTTTCTTTTCCATTAATTGTCTTTCAATTATTTAAATGCTGTATTTATTTTTCCTACGTGCAAATACTTTGCTACATGTTATTAATTGCTGTATAAATCCTGCACCACATCATATTCTACTCGTGCGTATCAAATCCTATAGCAACACTTGATGAGTGGTTGTGCTCTTCGTATTTATTACCCTTAAATTTGGAAAGACTTATTTGCGGTAAAACTGTCGATCAGAAGTACAGTCGACGGTTCCGTGCCTTTTCCCCTCAAGTTGTTCGCTTGAGGGTACATGTCTAAAACCCCCATAATATCCTTACTCTGGTCAAAATTTTGCATGTATCATGGTTAAACCTAGTCGGATCAATATGTTTTCCACATAATGATCCTTTAAGATGTCCATCGGCGTTTCCATAATCCCAACGGACACAATCACATTCTGTGCATTAATTTAGAGAACTAAATGCTGATATGCTGATCATGAATGTATAAATAGTTGAGTCTGGCGGGGGAGAATGGCCTAACCCTTTGTTTTGCGTAAAATGAGGCATGAGGTTCCCAGATTCGGTATGTTAGCAACATCCGACCATTGCTGCTAGATTGGTGGGAGGACCTTTCCTCAAGTGACAAGAAACACGTAATAAAGTACCTGGGTAACTTGCCTTCCTTGCTAGATATTGAGCCAAACAACAACTTGATCGAGGCTACCACTTTATTTTGGGATAGTGAAAGGGCTGTGTTTCATTTCGGCAACATAGAAATGACACCGCTTTTAAAATAAATTAGAGGGCTTCCGGGGTTGGTTTGGGATAGTCCCGGGCTATTGGTACCAGAAAGCTGTACTGGCAAAGGGTTCTTAAAGATGATGGGGCAGAAGAAGAATGGTGACCAGTGTTCCTGAAGGAATCCTACATACCTAGGGGTGTGCATTCGATTTTGACCTTATCGATAATTACTTTTCGATTCTCAATTTGTATATATTCTTATCGTTATCATTTCAATAAGGTTTCGATTTTTTCGATTTCAATTTATCGATTTTGGGGGCTTATCGATTCGGTTATCAATTACACAAATAAGAAAATTTACGGGATTCCACGAAAAGTGTATCGCTATAAACGCACCTAACTAATATGGACAAAAAAAAGCTAAAATAAGACGAACAACATTTATAATATAAAAATTGTGTCAACAAGCACATGCAACAAAACTAAAGTAAGGGATCAAATGTATGCCATTAACACTGCAACAGTTTAAAAAAAACAAAACAAAACAAAACAAAACACATCATCACGACTAATTCTGTTTTCCATTAATTTGAAATTCATTCCCTTGATATTTAAATGTGATCATTCCTTAAATGTGGTAAAGGAAATAATAGGGTAAGGGACTTAAGGTAAAGGAAAAGGCTATAGATTAGGGAAAATAATATTGTATAGCCCCTTTCAAAATAGTAGCGAAATATATATACATTCTGTATGTTATGTTAATCTACACAAATAGGTAATTACTCATTTAATAAGTGTCTAAAGTCTAGAGGTGTGCATTCGATTTTGACCCTTATCGATAATTACTTATCAATTATCGATTTGTACATATGCTTATCGTTATCGTTTCAATAAGGTTTCGATTTTTTCGATTACGATTTCGATAACAAATAATTGATTCAATTTATCGATAAACCGATTCGAATGCACACCCCTATTAACATACCCTTCGAATATATGTATGAGAGGTATGGACATAGCAAGTCCTACAGTACCTATCATGATGATATCTCTCTCACTTCTCTGGGTCACATCCACCGCAGAGTGTTTATATTCATTGTGTGCTTCTTAGGCCTGAACATTTTCCCAATGAAAAGGGGAAGAATCCACACTAGGTTGGCCATGGTCGCCAAGACTTTGATGGAAGGGATTAATGGACAGACCTATACCATAGTCTCCATGATCATAGCCGACATCTACAGGGCTTTGGAATGCTGTCAAAGAGGGGTCAAGCATTTCGAGTTTTGTAACTTGTTGCTGCAATTATGGTTGTTGGAACATTTCCAAAAGGGTCACTGTCACCAAGAGTTTCCGCGAAGGGCTTGGAATGACCATATTGCCTTCCATCACCCCAAGCAGATGACTTACCTTACAGACAGGTTCGCTCAGCCAGAAAGTGCTAAAGAATGGGTAGGGTTCTTCGACAATCTGGCCGAGGAACAGGTGCAATGGATGTTTGAATGGTTCCCAACAGAAAAATTCATCATCAGATCCAGGGAATCTCCACACTTGGTGCTGATCGGATTGAGAGGGATATACCTCTATGTTACTATCCGAGTTATGAGGCAAGCAAGCAGGAAACAGGTTGTACCAAGGGTTGCCAAGATGAGTCATTTCAGGGTAGACTTTCAAAATGACGACGTCCCTTATAAGTGTCAAGCTCAGCACATGTGGCACTACAAAAGCATTATGGAAAAGAACACCATTGAGCCAGATAGGTATCATGCATGGTGCGAATCTCTCTACCCAGCATAGTTAGAAGACAGTATGAAAGGAATGGTGATGCCAGGGACTGTTCGAGGGAATAGAGTCATAGATGAAGAAGCCAAAGCTCAAGTCAAATACAACAGGATGCGCAAGAGGGTCCACGACTCTAAAAATGAGCACCGGGAAATACATGAGAAGAGTGTAAGGTTGATCGAGGTGTGGAAAGAAATGACAGTCGCTTCCAATAGGAAATTGGAATATCTGGAGCATGGAATAGTGGAGCTGGAAGGTAAAGTCATAAAAAGGATTGAAAATTACCATAACGCTGAAGGTGCTGAAGGAGGACATCTGGCCAGAGCCTATTTGCTGCTAGGGCTGCGCGAGCTGGGGGACCTATATGATGGAGTCCGGATGATCGAATCTGGGGAAGGTTCTTTTGGGACCAAATAGGCTAAATTTATTTGCTTTTTCCTAAAATTGTAATAAGTCCAAGTGCCATTAGTGACTTATTATCTTGGTGTCATTTTGGGATTCGTGTATTTTTATATTATGAAATGAAGCATTTGTTGGCATTTAAAGTTCTTCGAATCTATTTGTCTCTAGGCCTACCTCGGGCATAACGAGGCTCCTTAAATTAAGACGCGAATTTACATTTCTGCAATATATGTTTAAATACAGCAAACATTTCAGAATACTCACTTACTTGTTACCTTTTGTTTTTCCTTATCATTGATTATTCCCATCCCCTTAGGTTGGTTCACTCATACTGGCCTCATTAGCGTATCATACCAGATCTAGAGGCCCTCCATCTCCTCCTCCTCCAAGCAACACAAAAGGTTGAGGAAAAGCGAACATGGAAGACTTAAGTGGTAGCCGAAAGGAGAATATTAAGAACACAGAAACGTCAGATCACCTTAGTACTCCAGCCCCAAATGATCTAGTCTTGATACTAGAACAAAAGATACTGGAACTGCAAGGAGAACTTGAGCAGGTTCGCAACTTGGCAAACTTGTCACTCACCCTGAACATCCCTGACATCAACCAACAGAACACTAAGAACCCAGCACCTCCCCAAATCATGTAAAACCAACATCCACAAAAACCTCCCGCACCAAATCAATACGCAACTCCACCCCAGAATCCCAACCTATTACCAATACCAGCTCCGCCTCAACACCACCATCAATAAATTCATCACCCACCAACCACCACTTATCATACTTCCCAAAACACACCACCACCCATTCTCCATTCCCAAAACTCCACCAATGACCATCATTACACCCATGTCCCTGGCCCCCATCAAAGAAACCCTATATAAGTGGAAAATGTACCTCACTCTACCCAACCAATCTCCTATACACCAAAATCCTCCGAGAAAGACCCGCTCAGTAAAAATAAGGCTGAAGAGCTCCAGAAGTTAACAAGCTGAGTTTAGTGTGTTGAAGGGAATAGAGGAATAGAAGGTTTGAACTATGAAGACCTATACATACAACCAGATGTGGAATTTCCAGAGGGGTAAAAACCTCCCAAGTTCAAGATGTTTGATAGTGCAGGTGATCCCAGGGTTTATCTAAGGAACTATTATGACAAGTTTGTCAGAGTCGGGAAAGATAAAAAGATTCGGATGAAGCTCTTTATGAGGAGTCTTACTGGGGATTCTTTAATCCTGGTATATCAGCCAAGACCCCAAGAAATGGTCCAATTAGGTAAGAATGGTGTCGTATTTCATGGACCGATTCAGGTTCAAACACAGAGAATGCACCAGAGGTTTTCTACATTCAGAATCTTAAGAAGAAACCTATTGAGACTTTTAATGAGTATGCTACGCGTTGGGGTTGGCCAAGGTCAGGCCATCTTTGGACGAAGAACAGATGAACAAACTCTTCGTCAGAGCATAGGATCTGCAATATTATGAAAGGTTGATGGTTATTGAAAATCACAAATTCTCTGATATAGAAAAAGAATCAAAGAGGGAATCAAGAGCGGGATGATAACGAATTTTGAGGCACTGCAGGCCACAAATAAGGCATTACAGTCAGGCGGCATATCAAAGAAGGGAGATGTTGGAAAAGTAATGGTGGCTCAAGCCCAAAATCTCCACTTATCTATCAAACACCTCTGCCCATATATCAAACACCTCCACCCACATATCAAACACCTCCGCCCACATACTAAGCATCACCGCCTACATATCAGCTTTCATCTCCTAGATATTCCCAACTAGCCACTGTACATCACACTTATAACTCCCAATAATCCCACTTCCAATCACCTCCCACTCACCAAAACTTTCCAAGACTAAGACCCAATATTGACAGTAAGCCGCCTAGATAATACACCGCAATTGCTGATCCCCTCGACCAGTTGTATGAAAAGTTGAAAGACGCGGGTTACGTCACCCATGTTCCCTTTATGAAATTAGAAAATCCATCCCAATGGGTCAATCTGAACAAAACTTGTGCCTAATATTGAAGGATAAGATCCAGACGCTAATTGACAACCAGGTCATACAGGCAAAGAAAGCCGCACCTAATGTCCGCAACAATCCCCTTCCTTATCATAAGGTGATGGTGTACATGTGATAGAGACAAACGAAGAATGGGATCTTGAGGGGTCGATTGGGCTTATCCGATAAGGAGATGACTTTAAAGTTGTAGTCACACTTACTCCTATTGCGGTACAGACTCAGTCACCCATCGAGGTTGAACTCGCTGCATCAGTTCCATTCGAGGTAGAGGTGGCTCCGCCTGCAGCCACCCTCGCTCCATTTGAAGTAGAAGTAGTCACACCTTTCACAATGACGGTATCAACCACACCTCCCTTCGATTCAAAAGCAATACCCTGGGATTACGTTGCCAAGGTCAGTAAAAAGGGAAGGCCAAAATAGAGGAATCTGACACTGCACAAGGAATGACTAAATTTGGAAGGATCTATACACCTGAACATTTGGGAGGTTCAATTAAGGAGGCCACTACTAGGCAGCATATCGTTGAGACCGGGCCAAATAACCTGTGGAGGAAAGTATAGGCAAAGGAGTATTTTGTTGTAGTCCATCTGAACAAATTCCTTACTCAGATATCTATCCTATCATTGTTGTAGAATTCAGAGGCACACAAGAACGCTTTAATGAAAGTGTTGAGCGAGGCTTATGTACCCAATAACATCACTAGTGGAGAAATGGCCAACATAGTAGGGCAAGTATTGGAAAGTCATAAGATTATCTTCCACGAAAATGAGCTACTGCCTGAGGGGTTGAATCACAATCGAGCATTGCATAGTTCTGCGGTGCATTATGCGACCGCAGAACGGGTATACGGATCGCATTTCTGTTGCAAACCTAGACAGTGTGTTCAGGTTTTGGGAAGCATTTTTGAGGTCCATTATTGGGGCCGCATGTCAACTATTTGCGATCGTATATCTGACTCGGGCTCCTATTTTCTAATTTTTTAAAACCTGAACCCACCCCATTATAAACACCCCATTAGACCATTTTCATTTATTTCACGACATATTTGAAGACACGTTCATTGCTAGGGTCTTGGTTGATGGAGGTTCAAGCCTTAATATTTGTCCGTTGGACAATCCGAAAAGTTTGACAAAGTTTTCCATGAAATACAGGTAGGAATCATGAATGTAAAAGCTTTCTATGGGTCCCAAAGGGCCACAATCGGGGTGATCAACCTTTTCTTGCAAATGGGACCAACTTGGTTTGACATCGAGTTTCAAGTGCTCAACATACCAGCCTCATATAATTTTCGGTTGGGCCGACCATGGATCCATGCTGATGGGACCGTGCCTTCTACACTACATCAAGCCGTTACGAAACCATCAGGAGGTGATCATCCACAGAGATAGAAGTAACCCCATTTGCACTAGTCAAACCATCCCGGCTATTAGACATAGAAGAAGGCTAGAAGGGGAAACCTATTATCATATTGAATGGGTCAATGCCATCGAGAAGGATAAATGGTGGAGTAGTAAAATAGAAAGCATATTGGCATGGTCTAGATATGAACCCCACAAAGGGTTGGGAAAGAACCTCCAAGGTAGCACTAAACCGATACAGCTGAAGAATCATGGTACCACCTTTGGGCTCAGATACCAGTATAAATGGCAAGAGTATAGAAATTGGTCGCCGCCATGGCGTGGACCATATTACCTTCTTGAGCAGCCAGTGCCACATTTGGAACAAGATTTTCACCAAGCTAATACGATATGGGGGACCATAGAAGAGGAAGCACTATCTGGGTTGAAGAATTTATTCTTGGAAGATAAAGACATGGACTGCAGTGCCATAATTGAGGAGGAGGAGCAATAAGGCTTCACTATTCAGACCATGAAGAAGAGAGATATTCTTAGGAACTGGACCGCCACACCATCCCGAGCCCGCTGAGTCCCTTGGTAACTTGGTAGATTTTACTTCTATTGCTGTTTTAGGCATTAGATTTCCAGTAATTTTGTCTTAATATTAACTTGTTTCAAAATAAATGCTCGATTCATAGAGCCATACTTTGCCTGGATGATATTTTTAGTTTTAATCAAATCATTTGTTCTTTGTTATTATTCATTACTAGTTTTTATACTTTTTCTCTTCTATAGTGTTATTATTAGTTTTCCCGATGTACCAGTGATTGTGACATGAAACGAGGCAACTCAACATTAGAATAGTGATTCGGATGAAGAGGATGAGATACCTGAGGAAATTGTAAGGGAAGTTAAGAATTTTGAGAACAAGCATAAGTCCAACCTGGACGAAACAGAAGTAGTAAATTTGGGAGTCGCCGAGACCAACAAGGAGACTCGCATCAATATTTACTTGTCACCGACAGAGAAGGAAGAGTACATTCGATTCCTAAAAGAGTATGAGGACATTTTCATATGGTCATATGATGACATGACCAGTTTGAGCACATCCATAGTGGCTCACAAGATGCCTATTAATCCCATGTGTCCACCAGTCAAGCAGAAACTCAGAAAGTTCAAACCAGACATGAGTTTGAAAATCAAGGAGGAAGTTACCAAGAAGATCAAAGCCAAAGTTCTCGGGGTGGTTGAGTACTAACTTGGTTAGCTAACATTGTGCCAGTTCCGAAGAATGATAGGAAGGTAAGAGTATATGCTGACTACCAGGATCTAAACAAAGCAAGTCCCAAGGATGATTTCCCACTACCGAACATACACATTTTGATCGATAACTGCGCCAATCATGAACTCCAATCCTATGTGGATTTTTTCGTGGGTTATCACCATATCTGGATGGATGAAGAAGATGCAGAAAAGACAATTTTTATTACACCTTGGGGTATATACTGTTACAAGATGATGCCATTCATTTTGAAGAATGCTGGGGCCACCTACATGAGAGCCAAGACAACCATCTTCTATGATATGATACACAAATAAATAAAGGTGTATGTGGACCATGTCATTATCAAATCCAAGAGGGTTGCATATCACATAGCGAACTTGATAAAGTTCTTTGACATGCTAAGGAGGTACAACTTGAAAGTGAACCCGGTAAAGTGTGTATTCGGTGTTCCCATAGGAAAGTTATTGGGATTCATCATCAGTTGTCGAGGGATCGAGCTGAATCCATCTAAAGTTAAAGCTATTTAGGAGTTACCACCACTTAAAAGAAAAAAGGACGTGATGAGTTTCTTAGGACGTCTCAACTATATCAGCCGCTTCATAGCACAGTCCACAGTCATATGTGAATCCATTTTCAAGATGCTAATAAAAAATGCTGAAACAAGCTGCACCGAGGATTTTTAGAAAGCTTTTTACAAAATTAAGGAGTACCTATCCAAACCGCCAATTTTGGTCCCGCCAGAGCCAGGATGAACTTTCCAAAACTTGGCTCTCTGAACTTGGGCTCCGCGGACTGCATAGAATGGACCGTGACCACGAAGGTCTCTAACGCAGTCTACACAAATATGACCACAGACCGCGCATCTTGAACCATGGAAATTTTTACCTCTCTAAATCTCTCTTCCGCGGACCGCACATAATGGTTGTGCGTTCGCGGAGCCTTCATCACGGACCAGAAATGTGTACTATGGTTGCGTTTCTTGGAACTTAGTTTTGCCACTCTCTGAATCTACCTAGTGCGGACCGCACAAAATGGACTGCGACCGCACTAGGTTTTATGCCTTGAATTATACTCTCTAAATCTGCCTAGTGGGACCGCACAAAATGCAGTGCGGCCACACTAGGCCTATTAGTCCTGAGTTTGCCTTGTCTTTGATACTTGAGCAGGTTTCACTCCTTTTTTAGCTGAATTTTGAGATTTTGTCGATCAAACTTGCAATCAAGCATAACTTATGACCCTTTTGGGACTATTTGTAAGAATTTATAATCAAAGCATAAGCGAGAAGGAGCATAAAACATGTTAAAATCCTTAGCTATCAACTCCCCCAAACTTAAGCTTTTGCTTGACCTCAAGCAAACAAAATAAAACCCATCCCTTAAGGTAAAATCCAAGAATTTCCAGCTATCCTAAAGTAACCTCAACAAGCATCAATTGGGAATAACAATTGCCCTCAATACGAATGCATCATTAACAACATTTGACCTCTGAAAAACCATGGATCAAGTGTGACACAAGAGCATCAAGAGTTGACTCATTACATCAAAGAACTCTCTCAATTACTTTGGTTATTATGGAACCCGAACTCACACATCTTCAACTCCCCTAAGAAACCTCACCTTTTAGAATATTGACACATAAAACGAGGTTAATGTGAATTCACTCATCTCTCTCAAGAAAATGTCACAAGTCTGTTCTAGGTACCATATGCTTTCCCCTTATGTAAGTATCCACTAATGTAAGCTTCATTTAAGTGAAGATCGTATAGGGCTTTTGTGGAGTCATTGTGAAGTCTTTTGGGTTAGGGTAGGACATATTTTTGGTCAAGTGGGTTCAATCTTCCATTTAAGCACTTCTTTTGATTCATTTGGCACAGTTCAGTTGACTCTTTGAATCATTTCACCTCTTTCTAAGAGGTTAGAGAGACACATTGTCACTCTTTCTTATGTAATTCAAACCATTTCTCCTTTTTCAACTTTCCATGCCTTTCTTTTTTTTGCTTTTCTTGAATCCCTTCTATTCTTTCTCACATTGAGCATTCCTTTTGTCATTTGTTTTTCTTTCTTTTTCATTGCCTTACCTTTTCTTCATTTTTGTGCCTTATACCACTTTTTTTTATCCTCATCTCTCCCCCCAAACTTATACTTTTTCCATGTGCTCAAGAAAAAATCAGGTGCCAAGAGAGGGTATATTTTAGAACGGGTATAGGCTTGTAACATGGTTCTTGAAAGAAAAAGGTCTAAGGCTCAAAAGGGTTAGCTAGGGATCATTTTATTGGTAGGCTATGGAATTGTTCAAACTATCATTTGGATCAAAGAGAGCCTATAATCACTTCTCAAGTCAAATTTCACTCAAGATTTTGCCTCAATAAACATTCAGGGCAAGTTCTAGACCATTGGCTCGGGACTTGGACTCGCAATTCGATTTCTCACCATACAAGCTAAGGGAATGCCAAAGACATAGAATCAGGGGCCCACAACGACCATAGATATGATTTGAGTATACAATGGTCCCGAAAAACCACTTGATGATTATCGGCCAACAGAAGAGTCTCAAGGCCACAACTTTCACCATCATAAACACAACAATTTGTCTTTGACCATGGGATCAAAGGAAAATGTGCTAGGCCCAAGTGAAGCTTTGTTTGAGGTTCTCTTAACTATAAATTACAAAAAACAAAAACAAAAATGGACTCAAATCCTTAAGAAGGTTGTCACGTCGTCTATCATCGGGAAGAGCCACCCGGTTAACAAAATACTCCACCTTTGGAAAGAACCGTGGCATTAAGAAAATCAAAGGCTTATTAAAAATGTCAAAAACAAAACAAAATACTACGAGCCAAAATAAGAAGCTAAAAACAAAAAAAAATTGCGAAAATAAAAATTATTTCTATCTTCCCGGGCTCATCCTATCATTGCCCACCGGCTGAGCCAGACGCTTCAGAGCCTGAACAATTGGATGTATACTGCTTCATCCAAGTTGTCAGCCTTGACCTCCACTAGTGAGGCTCAGTCGGCACCACAGCCAGCACAGGTCCCACAGTCCATTGAGGATGCATTGAAGAAGTTACTTGACAACCATGAGAAGATCCTCAGTACACAGGCTGAGTTAGCAAAGGCATTGGCTTCACATGGCAAAGCTCTAAAGGATCTTGCCAAGGAGCACAAGATACGGGCCTCCAGGGTGTCTGTGAAGGAGGTGAGGGCAGATGTAGATAGACTGAAGGCAAACCAGCTGCCTTTAGATTTATTATTTGAGGACACAGTTCCAGCAGCAGTGCCAGCAGCAGTCATAGTCCTGGAGCAGATATAGAGGCCTCCAAAGAAGAGGAGGAAGATCCCTAGTGTAGATGATGCCATCATCATCCAGTTGGCAGACCCATCGGAGGCGTACCACAGCTAGTAAGGGTCCAGGTTCTCCCTAGATAATGAAGCTATAGGGGAGGTGCAGTCGTCCCCACTACCAGCTACTGACCCCTCAGATGAATCAGAAACAACATTAACCGACCTCCAGATAGAGGGTGATGGCGGAGGAGTATCATCAGTCAGTGTAAGCCTCCTGGGCCAGTCAACGATATGAGTGGGAATGGAATCTAAAGAAACATCATGTGAAGGTACATACTTATTCCCCGAAGAATGAAAAGCAGCTCTGTCTGCAGCTTTTACTAGGTTCCCGATCTTTTTTATGCTTTCCCGAACTTGGGGAGTGAGTTTTATCATCTTCTGCTTTCCTCCCCGGGAGGCTTCACCTGTCCCGGGTTGTTTTGATCCTTTGCCTCCTCGTTGTTTAACCATTGTATACAAGCAAAAACATCTAACTTTGTTAGTATCAGCAGAGACAATGGGACAAATGTGTATAATGAACTGCAGAACAGAAGCAGAAAGTTGCTGACATAGTTTCAGGAACAGGCTAGTGTGGACCGCACAAAATGGCAGTGCAGCCGCACTAAGGCCACCGCAGATCGCACAGAAATGACCTCAGTCCGCACAGGTCTAAGGTCCCTAAAATAGCTCTCTGAAATCTTACCACCGCATCCCGCACAAAATAGTACCGCGATCGCGGTGGGCCAGTGTGGACCGCATAAAATATAGTACGGTCGTACTAGACAATGGACACCTCTTTGCATCTTTCATCATCGTGGTCCGTAAAAAGTGGTAATGCAGCCGCGGTAAGGCCACCGCGGACCGCACAAACATGACCGCGGTCCGCGGTGAGTGCCCAAACTTGGCACTGAGTTAGGGTTTTGGGTTTTTGCTTTTTAGTTCAAGTTTTCAGCTAACTTCATCCCTACTCAATTTACCTATTTAATAATACTCCTCAGGCACACAAAAATTAACAGTTACACTAACCTAAGCTAACAAATAGAGAAAAACGGGAAGAAGAAGAAGCTATGGGCTACTGTAAAAGAAACAAAAATTGAAATTATAAAATTAAGCACCAATAAATGATTGAAATGTTACCAATTGTGGATATGAAATGAAATTAATCACTCTAAGCAAGAATCACAGTCAAAAGGGAGGATGCACAGTAAATTTTTGGTCTCTGAGAGTCAATTTTTCGAAAACGGTAACCGGTGACCCCTGAGGTCTATTTATAGAAACACACGTGGGACCCAGTCTTACCTACTAACGCGGCTGCACAAAACGGACCGCGGACCGTGTTGGGTTTGTTCCGAAGGAGTTTGAGAAGGCAACTCTGTGATCCACACAAAACAAACCGCGACCGCGGAGGTCCACTGTGGTCCGCTATAAATCCAATGCGGTCGCGGTGGCAAACTTCAAAGAATCCTTTTCTTGGCTCACACCAGTGCGGACCGCACAAAGTGTAGGATTCTTCTTGGCTCACACCAGTGCGGACCGCACAAAGTGTAGTGCGGCCGCACTGGAAACTTCATAGACTGAACAATTTTGCAATTATGTCCTTTACTGCATCAAATCAATCCCTGCAACATCTCACAACTAGTTAGCACAAAAATAAATCCTATACTAGCAAGAAAATAAAAGAAATCAAAAACAAAAAACACATGGGTTGCCTCCCAAGAAGCGCCTGATTTAACGTCGCGGCATGACGCGGGTCACCATCACATCATTTCAAATGAAAAACAACCACCATATGGCTATCATCAAACTTCCCAAGATAATGCTTGACACGATTCCCATTCACTCTAAAAACTTCACCAGTTTTGTTCTTCAAATCTAGAGCACCAAACCGGGTCATACACACCACTTCAAATGGTCCACTCCACTTTGATTTCAGCTTTCCCGGAAACAACCTTAGACGAGAATTGAACAAGAACACCAAATCACCAACTTTGAACTCCTTTCCACGAGCATATTTGTCATGAAGGTGCTTCATCTTGTCCTTATACAAAGACAAACTAGAGTATGCATGGAACCGAAATTCATCAAGTTCATTGAGTTGTTCAACACGAAGATTGGCCGCAACATCCCACCCAAGATTAAGCTTCCTCAAGGCCCACATGGCCTTATGCTCCAATTCCACCGGTAGGTGACATGCTTTCCCAAACACCAACCAGTACGGTGACATACCAATTGGGGTCTTATAAGCGGTCCGGTAAGCCCATAAAGCATCATTTAACTTTTTAGACCAATCGGTCCTATTGGCATTGACAGGTTTGGACAAAATGCTCTTGATATCCCTGTTAGACACTTCAACCTTCCACTTGCTTGAGGATGATAAGGTGTAGAGACTTTGTGGTTGACGAGCTTTATTACAAAAATGTGATCCTTCATCACTAATGATTGCCCGAGGTGTGCCAAACCTTGTGAAAATGCTCTTCTTTAAAAATGCCACCATACTCCTACCTTCATTGTTGGGCAAGGTCACGGCCTCAACCCATTTTGACACATAGTCAACCGCTAGAAGAATATAAGTGTTTCCACACGAGCTAACAAAAGGGCCCAGAAAATCGATACCCCAAACATCAAAGACATCAACTTCAAGAATTGTGTTTAGAGGCATCTCATATTTCTTGGAAATCCCGCTCGCTCGTTGACATTTATCACAACTCTTTACAAATCACTTGCATCTTTGAACAAGGTTGGCCAATAAAAACCACAACTCAAAACTTTCGAAGCAACTCTCACCCCTCCATGATGTCCACCATAGGGGGATGATTGACAAGCCTCCAAAATGCTCAATTGTTCTTCCTCTGGACACACCGTCGAATCACACCATCCGTGTAAATCTTGAACAACTACAGCTCATCCCAATAAAAGTCCAAACTATCCCTCTTGAGCTTCTTCCTTTGGTTAGAAGAGAGCTCACACGGGATTATTCCGGTCACGAGGTAATTAGCAACATCGGAAAACCATGCCATATTATTCATTGACACTGCAAGGAGTTTTCATCGGGAAATGAGTCACTGATTTCTAGGCCATCACAAGGCCTCCCCTCTTACTCCAAATGGGACAAGTGGTCCACCACTTGATTTTCACTACCTTTTAGGTCCACAATTTCTAAATCAAATTCTTGGAAAAGTAGCACCCATCTCATAAACCTTGCCTTTGAGACTTCCTTTGTTATCAAATACCTAAGGGCGACATGATCGATATGCACCATGACTTTAGCCCCCATAAGGTATGGTCGAAACGTTTCCATTGCAAAAACTATGGCCAATAATTCTATCTCGGTAACTGTGTTGTTCCTTTGAGTCTCGTTCATGGTGTTGTTTACATAGTACACGGGGTGGAACATTTTATTAACTTTTTGACCCAAAACAGCCCCAACCGCTATGTCACTTGCGTCGCAATGAGCTCGAAGGGTAAGCTCCAACATGGTACGATAATGATTGAGGTAGTGGTCAACTTATGCTTGAGAAGTTCGAAGGCCTCCATGCATTTCTCATCAAAAACAAAATTAGCATCTTTCTCTAGCAACTTGGAGAGGGGATTCATAACCTTCAAAAAATCCTTGATAAATCGCTGGTAAAACCCCTCATGCCCAAGCAAACTCCTTACACCTTTGACAGAATTGGGTGGAGGGAGACTTGAAATCACCTCAATCTTGGTTTTGTCTACTTCAATCCCATGCATAGAAATTTTGTGGCCCAACACTATACCCTCTTCAACCATGAAATGTCATTTTTCCCAATTTAGAACTAAGTTGGTGTCTTCACACCTAGCCAAAACTCTATCCAAATTACCCAAGCACTCGTCAAAGGAGTCACCAACCACACTAAAATCATCCATGAAGACTTCCAATATGTCTTCCACTATATCGGTGAAAATAGCCATCATGCATCGTTGGAAGGTCACCGGAGCATTATACAACCCGAACGGCATCCGAGAAAAAGCAAATGTGCCATATGGGCAAGTAAAAGTGGTCTTCTCTTGGTCCTCCAGGGCGATCGAGATTTCATTATACCCCGAGTAGCCATCCAAAAAGCAATAAAATGCATGCCCCATAAGGCGATCAAGCATTTGGTCGAGGAATGGCAACGGGAAATGATCCTTCCGGGACACCTTATTTAGCTTCTGGTAGTCCATAAAAACTTTACACCCGGTAACAGTTTGAGTGGGAATAAGTTCATTGTTGTCATTTGTCACCACAGTCATCCCAGCTTTCTTCAGCACGCATTGTACTGGAGAGGTCCATGAAGTATCAGAGATTGGATACGCCAGACCCGCATTGAACCATTTGATCACTTCTTTCTTCACCACCTCGTGCATTGCCTCATTGAGCCTCCTTTGGTGTTCTAAGGAAGGCCTTGCATCTTCTTCCAAAATGATTTTATGCATGCAGAATGTGGGGCTTATTCCTCGAATGTCGACCAATGTCCACCCAATTGCTTTCTTCCCCCTTTTTGAGAACCGCCAAAGTAGCGTCTACCTACAAGTTAGCGAGGTAAGAAGAAATAATAACTGGTAAAGTAGAATTTGAGCCCAAAAACTCATACCTGAGGTGTAGAGGAAGTGGTTTCAGCTCCAACACCGGTCGCTCCTCAATAGATGGCTTAGTTGGTGGAGTTTTCCAATTTTCAAGATCCAAGGAAAATTTCCTAGGCTTATAAGAATATGAGCCCATACCATGCAAAGCATTGACACACTCCACTCTACTAGCATCATCATCAACATCAAGATTTAGAAACACGACCTCAAGGGGGTCCTCCACATTAATCATAGAACTTGTGTTATCCACTATCACAGCTGTGACAATGTCCACAAATGAGCACACCTAGGTTCTATTAGGTTGCTTCATGGATTTGCAAACAGGAAGATGACCTTCTCATCTCCCACTCGGAAAGTTAGCTCACCCACTTCAACATCAACCAATGCCTTCCCCGTTGCAAGGAAAGGTCTTCCTAGAATAATTGAGACTTCAAAGTCCACTTCACAATCCAAAAATAACAAAGTCGGCAACAATATAAACTTGTCCACTCGGACAGGCACATCATCAATTATGCCAAAGATCACTTCATCAATCAATCTGCCATTTGAAGTCTCATTGAGGTTGGCCTAGGTTGCCCAATTCCCAAGGTCTTGAAGATCGAATAAGGCATCAAATTTATGCTAACCCCCAAGTCACAAAGGGCTTTGGCAAAATCCCCGCTTCCGATAGTACAAGGGATAGTAAAAGCTCCAGGTCTTCAAGTTTTGGGGCCATAGAATGTACGATAGCACTCACTTGATAAGTCATTTTAATTGTTTCACACTCCATCGACCTCTTCTTAGTCACCAAATCCTTCATAAACTTTACATACCCCGGTATTTTCTCAAGTGCCTCCACCAAAGGCACATTGATTGTAAGGATCTTCATCATTTCAATGAAATTTTTGAATTGGTTGTCACTCTTTTACTTGGCTAACCATTGAGGATAAGGCGGAGGTGGCCTAGGCAAAGGTGTCTGTGCTTTGGGCACCATCGGCTCGGGCATGTCAATCACGTGTTCCCTAGAAGGGTTCATGGCATCTTCAGTTTCCACCTCGGCCTCATCAATATCTATCTTCACATCATTGTTCTTATTATGCTCAACCACATTCTCAACTAACAAAGGACCTACATCTTCTTGTGACCCAACATCATCATCAACAACTTGCTTTTCTTTCGAGGCATTCACATCACCGCCTCTCCCACTTCTTGTTGTAACCGCCATCACATGATTGTTCCCACCCTTCGGGTTCAGTACCGTATCACTTGGTAAGGCACCCTTAGGGCGAGTATTTAACGATTGAGAGATTTGGCCTATTTGCGCCTCCAAATTCCGAATAGAGGTATTGTGGGAAGCTAATTGAGCATCAGAGTCTTGGTTTTTCTTTATCATTTGCTCGAACATAATCTCAATTCGACCCATATGATTAACCGAAGAACTAGACCCTAGAGATTGAAACAACAGCAGATTGTTCGGCTGTTGGTACATTGGGGGCCTTTGAAAGCCTTGCCCCCGGTTGCCTTGCTTACTATTATCGTTCCACACGCCATGACCATTGTTGTTCCAATTGTTGTTGTTATTCCATTCTAATTTCCTTGGTTGCCCGAATTGTTGTTCCCCCAATTACCGCCTTGGTTATTGTTGTTCCAATTACCACTACCTTATTGATTGCCCCAATTTCCTTGGGGTCGCCATTGTTGGTTAGAAGAGTTGCCTCGATTGGCTTGGTAGTTATTGACATATTGAACCTCTTCACTTTGATCATCATAAAACTCATTGGAAAAGCCACCACCATCATCATATTGATCACAATTCCCTTGATATTGTTGCCCTCTTTGCCTTCTCTTAAACATATTTACTCTATCCATGGCATTGACTTGGCAAGGGTTTTGGACTTGTTACAATTGTGCCTTCACCAATTGATTCATAGTAGTAGTAAGCTCGGCAATAGCATTACTATGAGTATGAAATTCCTTGTGCAAATGGATGACTGTGGGGTCACCTCGGGGCATATTCGCTCTACTTTGCCATGCCGACGAAGTGTCAGCCATTTCATCAAAAATATCACAAGCTTCATTGTAGGGTAGCTTCATAAAGTTGCCTCCGGCCAATTGGTTCACAATGCATTGATTAGTGGTGTTGATGCCTTATAAAAGGTTTGTTGAATCATCACTTTGGTCATATAGTTATTAGGGCACTCTTTCACCATAGTTCTAAACCGCTCCCATATCTCATGCAAAGGTTCTGTTGGTTCTTGGTTGAATGCCAATATCTCATCTTGAAGTGCCGCCATATGCCCAGGTGAGAAGAACTTAGCAATAAATTTATCTGCCAACTAATCCCAAGTTGTGATGGAATGATTGGGGAGTCTCTCTAACCAATCCAATGCTTTCCCCCAAAGTGAGAACGCGAAAAGTCTCAACCTAAGAGCATCTTCGGACACATTCATTTGCTTGCTCCCCAACATGTATCTACGAACCCCTTGAGATGCTTGTAGGCATTTTTATTGGAGGTGCCCGTAAAATACCCTCTTTTCTCGAGCAAAATCAACATTACATTTGTGATTTGAAAGTTCCCCGCTAGGATTTGGGGAGGAAAGATGTCACTCGCATACCCTTTATTTGGGAGGACTCTTTGAGCCATTCTTGGCGGTGGCGGAGGAGAGTTTGGAATATTGTTATTGTCATTTGCATTGGCCTGACAACCTTTACGCTGAGCTTGAGGTAATATGGGAACCTCATCTTGATCAAGATCATCTACCTCCTCCCCCTGTATCACGTTGCCAAGAGGATCATTAGCATTGAGAGCCATTTGTACCTGAGTAATCGACACAAACAAAATTAGTAGACAAGAAGGAAAGAAGAACAAAACACAAAACTAACTAAAAAGATAGCCAGAACCATTAGCTCCCAGGCAACGGTGCCAAAAAGTGATCATAGCCAACTCCACACTACTACAAAGTAGGAAGAGAGGGTCGCAATAGCTTTTAACCGATATGAGGGTCGGGATCGAATTCCTCAGAGAGCTAGAAGTTGGAGCTGGGTATCTATCTAGAATAGAGTTGCGTGTTTGTTCCAAATGTCACTTCCATAAATTTTTTATTTTTTTCAATTATAAACTACTATTATCAAACTAGTAATTGAACTAGATTATGCTACGAGATAATTGCTAAAGTTGAATCTAATGGTTTAAAGGGCACTAGGGTAGTGACTTCACCTAGGGGAAATTGACTGGTAATTTGCTTCTAAGGCTCGATTGACATGATTGGGGAAATATGTATAACCGTTGCACAATTTTACCCACTCTCACACCTCTCGGTAGAGAGAATGGTTTTGCCCAATTGACTTTCTCGAGACCAAATGGGTAGGAAAATTAGCTCAAGCAACTAAGGTTCAAGTCAGGTAATTACTCTCTCGAGGTTTAACCCTTTAATTAGGACTATCAAATATCTTGAGTCCATCCTTCCTTGTTGGGTCAACTTTGTATACTTAGGCTCTCTTTCTCTAGAAGAACTTAAATCAACTTAGCACAAACCAGTGTTTGCAACCACCAATTCATAAATTAAACCATAAAATTGACCCAAATACAAATACCCATAGTCAATTTAACCTTAAATCACAACACCCATCAATTATCCACACGAGGGTTGAGCCACAACCTTAGCTAATGGGTTTAGCTACTCATGCTTGAACAAGAAAATATAGAAATAGATGAAGAAGAAGACATATTAATTAACCACTACATCAAATACAAGAGAATCTATTGTTAAAACTAAGCTAAAGTGCCCAAAATGGCTATAAAATGAGTCTTACGAGCGCAGCTCAAAGTCTGGAATTCATTGATGCCTTAAAAATGGCAAAATGTTCTATTTATACTAAGCTATAAAAACTGAAAAAAATACCCTTGCGGGGTCAGTGCGAGCTGCACTAAATGGACCGCGGTCGTACTAGGCTCTTGAACTTCAAAACTTGGCTCTCTGAACTTGGGCTCAGAGAACCGCATAGAATGGATGCAGCCGCGAAGGTCTCTAATAGGGTCCGCACAAATATGACTGCGGACCACAAAGCTTGAACCATGGCAATTTTCACCTCTCTGAATCTCTCTTTGGCGGACCGCACATAATGGTAGTGCGGCCGCGGAGCCTTCATCGCGGACCGCACAATGTGTACGACAGCCGCGTTTTTTGGAACTTAGTTTTGCCACTCTCTGAATCGACCTAGTGTAGACCGCACAAAATAGACTGCGGTCGTACTAGGTTTTATGCCTTGAATTATACTCTCTGAATCTGCCTAGTGCGGACTGTACAAAGTGTAGTGCGGCTGCACTAGGCCTCTTTTTCCTGAGTTTGCCTTGTCTTTGATACTTAAGCAGGTTTCACTCCTTTCTGAGCCGAGTTTGACATTTCGTCACTTTATCGATAAAACCTGCAATCAAGCACAACTTATGAGCCTTTTGGGACTATTTTTGTAAGAATTATAATTTAAGCATAAGCGAGAAGGAGCATAAAACACGTTAAAATCCCTAGTTATCAATACTCAGGGCAGGTTTCTTTTGGATGACCACAGAGACAGAATGCATCCAGTATGTCCGCAAATGCTTTCAATGTCACCTGTATGCCGATATGATAAAAGTGCCACCGAATGAGCTCAATACAACAGGCTCAACTTGTCCATTCATCGCCTGGGGAATGGATATCATCGATCCTATAGAACCCACTACTTCAAATGGGCACAGGTTTATTCTGGTCGCCATTGATTACTTCACAAAATGGGTAAAGGCTGCATCTTACAAAGTTGTAACCAAGAAAGTCGTTGCGGACTTTGTCAATGATCGTATTGTTTGACGATTCAGGGTTCCTGAATCCATTATTACTGATAATGTCACCAATCTCAACAGTGATTTAATGAAGTTCATGTGTGAAACTTTCAAAATCAAGACAAGAACTCCACAGCCTACAGACCTTAGATAAATGGAGTCGTAGAAGCCTCCAACAAGAACATCAAGATGATACTAAGGAAAATGGTAAAGAACCGCAAACAATGGCATGAAAAGTTACCTTTTGCTTTATTAGGGTACCACACTACGATTTCCACATCAACTGGGGCCACTCCCTACATGTTGGTTTATGGTACCGAGGCTCTTATCCTAGACGAGGTGGAGATTCCTTTTTTAAGAATCATACAGGAAGCTGAACTCACTGACGTAGAGTGGATAAGAAGTCGCTATGAACAATTGGCCCTTATCATGGAAAGAGGATCAATGTAGTATGTCACGGCCAACTTTTTCAAAATAGAATGTACTAAGCTTTCAACAAAAGGGTCAAACCAAGACAGTTCGCACCAGGGCAGCTGGTATTGAAGAAAATCTTCCGATATCAAGATGAGGCCAAAAGGAAATTCTCTACCAACTAGCAAGGTCTGTACATGGTTCACAGGGTGCCGATAATAGGAGAACTCATACTTGCAGAAATGGATGGAGAAATCTGGCCAAAACCAATCAATTCAGTTGGTGTCAAGAGATACTTTGCTTAGATTATTTACACTTCTCCATCTGATGTAATTGAACTAAGCTTGACCTGATTCTTGTTTAAGAGGGGATACATAGGAAGCCTTATAGGTTCGGTCATATCATTAAAAAAAAATTGTTTCCCCCCAAGATCAGAAACTAGGGCAAAATTTTGAGAAAGACCCTCCAAATTCTGGAGCAAGTCCAGCCAATGCCATCGCATGCCAAAAAGTCAGAAATTCGCTAAGAAACCAGGACAGAATTTTGAGATTCTCAAAATTTCAAAGAAGGTTCAGCAAGGCCTATTATCCATAAACGGTCAGAAGATCATCCACTAAACTGGGGTAGATTTTCGAGAAGGACCCTCAAAATTCTGGAGCAAGTCTAGCCAATGCCAACACAGGTCAGACGGTCAGTAATCAGTTAAGAAACTGGGGCAGAATTTTGAGGAGGGCCCTCAAAATTCCAACATAAGAGAGCTGCAACACCTTTGATATGTGTTACAGTCACTAGTTCATTTAAATGTATCAATATATTTCTAAAATAACTCTATTTTTATCAACAATTGCATATTTTTTGAAAAACTCTATTTCCATAACAGTCAGGTGTTGCCTAGGGGAACTCGAAATGGCTTCCAGAACGGAGCATAGCAAGGCCAGCATACGAAGCACAAACCGACCTCCCCCTCACAGAACTTAAAATGTTTCTTTAAACGCAGGCACATCTGACATAATGATATTATCCGCAAAAATACGCACGCTGCAAGATTAGTATCAATCAGGCCATCAGACACCAAATATACATCTCCAGCTACGACATATGCTACTCTTACTTACTGCTTGCTCCCTGTATGAGGCTAATCCTTGCATCCCTTCCTGAATGAGGCTAATCCTTGCATCCCTAACTACATGAGGCTAATCCCTGCCTCCCTATTTGCATAAGGCTAATCCTTGCCTCCATAAATGCATGAGGATAACCCCTGCCTCCATAACTGCGTAAGGCTAATCCCTGCCTCCCTATTTTCATGAGGCTAATCCTTGCCTCCATAGTTTCATGAGGCTAATCCCTACCTCTATATCTACATGATGCTAATCCCTACCTCCATAACTGCTTGAGACTAATCCCTGCCTCCCTGTTTGCATGAGGCTAATCCCTGCCTCCATATTTGCATGAGGCTAATCCTTGCCTCTATAACTGCGTGAGGCTAGTCCCTGCCTCCCTATTTGCATAACGCTAATCCCTGCCTCCATATCTGCATGAGGCTAATCTTTTCCTCCATATTTGCATGAGGCTAATCCCGGTCTCCCTTTTTTCATGAGGCTAATCCTTGCCTCTATAAATGCATGAGGCTAATCCCTGCCCCCCATAAGTGCATGAGGATAATCCCTGCCTCCCTATTTGCATGAGGCTAATCCTTGCTTCCCTAACTGCATGAGGCTAATCTCTGCCTCCATAACTGCATGAGGCTAATCCCTACCTCCATATCTACATGAGGCTAATCCTTGCATCTATAACTGCATGAGGCTACTCCCTGCCTCCCTATTTGTATGAGGTTAATCCTTGTCTCCCTGCCTGCACGAGGCTAACCCTTTCCTCCATATATGCATGAGGCTAATCATTGCCTCCATATCTGCATGAGGCTAATCTCTGGCTCCACATCTATATGAGGCTAATCCCTGCCTCCACACTCGCATGGGACTAAGCATTGTTCCCTTTTCGCACAAATATCGCTCTATTGCTAGCACTATTTATTTTCTTTTAGATCGGGCTGAGCTCTGCCCTCCATTTCACAAGACTAAGCCTTGTCTTGTTAATATCATGTTATTCCATATCATGGGCTAAAATATCGCCAATCTACCCAAAGGCGTCATAGTCTAAAAGGCATCATCCTCATAGCCGGAAGACACCATGCTATGGCCTGAGCATCCCTCAAATTTATATGTCATTATTCAAAGGCGTCATGGTCTGAAGGCACCATTTGTCATGGTCGGAGAATATCATTTCATGGCCTGCGAATCCCGCACTAAACAATTCATGGCCCAGGACGACATGGTCCAAGGACGTTATCTTTAACTGTCCAAAGACACCCTTCATGGTCCAAAAGGGAATCTGCATCATGTTTAAATTTTCACACAACTACATGTTCGTAGCATATTTTTATCTGCAGGTAACCAATAAGAAATTAATATCCTAGCAGGAGCAATCTCGCTGCAGTTACTTCAACTATCCCAAACCTTAACCGCTCACCATAAATGTTTCGGCACCTCGTGTCCTTTCTCGCAATGACTTACTCGGCATATTCCGCCGATGAATCCAGAACTACACATGGACTAATCCTATTAAATCAGGGATATGTAGGCAACTCGAAGACCAGATTCCAGCCTCTGTCTTTCAAAGCATCCCGCTTCGTCAAAATTGGCCATTATTTCTTTACGCAAAAACTCTTTCATCCTTCCTAGGTAAAGAGGGGTAGCTGTTGATACCCAATTTTTTCCTATATATTTGTTATACACATATATACTTTCAAAATATCATATATTCATATATAAGCATGCACAAGCTTTTTTATAATTTTTTCTATAATTTTAAAAGCTTTAAATTAATTTATTTCTTCCCCTTTTACTTACAAAATTTCCATTAATTATCCTTCAAATTATTGTTGTGGTAATTTGGCCATATAAATCCTATATTTATGTCAAAATATTTCTTAAATATTTTTAAGCATTTTTTATAATTGCATTTATATTTTTTAAAAGCAGATTTGCATATAATTACAATACGAGGCACAATTACGTTATTAATTCAAAAAATAATCTTTTATATTTTTAAAATGTTAAATAGCTATTTAAAATCATTTTAATACATGAAATTATTTTTTAGAAATTATTTTTTATTTATTATAAATTATATAGGGTTAAAATTGCTATTTAAAACATAGCCAAATTTGTTTCACTTTCAGCCTAAATTCAACCCAATACCCCAGCCCAATTCCTAATTAAATTACCCGACCCAGGCCTCAAATACACCTACCCGACCCAAGACCCTAACAGATCATCATCGTTGATCTAAAAGATCAACAACCCTCGTTAAAACCTTTTGTTTTTCATTCCAAACGACCCCTAACCCTAATTATTTCTATACACCCGCTGCCCTAAAATCCTCTCTGTTGTCAAAACACTCTAATCCTAACCCTAATCTTCAAATGCTAACCTTCCATCTCTGATCATCTCCGGTGATCTCTCATCGTCTCTCAAGCCTCCAATGGCTTCTCTTATGTCATTTCTGCCTTCTCTAATGCCCTCAAGGGCCCAGGGCCATGCCGACTTGAATCTAGGGTTCATCTTCTGCCTGTTCCTAGCTATTCCAGTGTGATTTCAAGTGAAATCATTCAATATATTCTACGACCTATGCATTTCTAGATATGTTTCTTCATCTCTATATGTGTCTCTTTGGAAATACTAATTTCTTTTCTATACCTCCTAGATCTGTACATATCTAGGACGATTTGAGTTTGTTTTTTGAGTGTTGAGATTATCCTTGGGATTACAAGAATCACATGCTTTCAAGTGTTTCTCATCTTCTTCTAAAATTAGGGTTTTCAGAATTTCTTTTTAAAAATTTTGTTTAAAGGATTCTTTGTGTTTAAACTTCTGTTTCTGACATATTTTGACTGATTCTAGGAGACTACTACAATTTTAACTCATCTATGCTGAAAGCCCTAATTATTTAGGGTTCTTCGTTTGGCTTTTGAGTATTTGCATGACTGATTGATTCTCGTTTTGAGTTCCTGTGGTTTCTCGTGACTATCTTGCCTTGATATGTTTCTACTAAGTTTCTTATTCTAAAATTTCATTGATTCTATGTGCTTGTGTTCATCTTGACTGTTCACATCAAGACTTTCATCTTTCTCACTGAATTAGTATTGTTTACCTTTCACGTTTGCTAGAGTTGTGTGTCGATTCTTGACTATCCATGTCTTGCGTTATTTATATGTTAAATACGCTGACTGTTTTTCGTGACTTCTTCTTTGATTGAACTATGTAATATTATGAATTCCGTATTCTTGGGTGGATGTGAACTCGATTCTTACTGATTATTTCCTTAATTAGAGTTTCCTGAACCTAGCCCTAATTACCTATTCTATACTTGCACTATTTGAAGTCTTTTCTATTTTGTTATATTCCTACTATCAGTGATTTCTTTCCTTACTTGTCACCTAAACTTTACCGTTTGAACTAATTCCCTTAAATAAGGGAAGACTCGAACTAATTTTATTCTGAGATCTACAATTACTGAACAATTTTGATTCTTACCTTGTTTACTTAGCTTTCAAACTACTATACATATTGCTCTCTTCTACAGTCTTAAGGACACTCACAATTACAGGGTCGCATCTCTCATATACTCAAAGCTCTTCTGCTTTCTTTGTTACTTACTATTGTTATTATATTAGCCGGCTGCAAGTCAAGGCGAATTATTGCACTCTCTTATTCCTTGCCTTTCGCTTGCTCTCTTTACTAGTATGTTTTGATTTTAAATTCAAGTTCTCAAACCAATGTATTTCATGCTGCTTCATTTTATCATATTCCTAATATGTTTCTATTTATTGTTTTTTGTTCAATATCTAATTGAACTATCACTTCACATAGGTATGTCTTATGACTTCTAGAATCAACATGTCTTATGAACTAGTAGTTTGTTTAAATTTGACTCTACCTTGTCTTTGAATGGTGGTTTACTTGCTAGTTAATATCTAGCATGAACCTTTCTTCGCAAAGCAATTTTATTACCCTAAGTTGTTTGATTCTAAATTCTTACTATGTTGTATCATTAGCTATCCTAATCCCATGACCCCGTAAAGTACCTCTGATTCTATCACTATGTTCTAATTAGAACCCCTGAATCCATGTCTTATTGGTTGCATTATTAGCTACCCCCTTAATTGTAAAGAATGTTGTTTACTTGTATTGTATGTTCCCAACCCCAATTACCCTTGTATGAAAGTTTATTATTTGAGTGTTGCTAAACCTGTTTTGGCTTTATGTTTGATCTGTTGTTATAGAACTCTTGTTAAAAACTTTTTTACTAAATAATTCTCCTATTTATAAAACTACTGAGTCATTTCAAATACTGCTTTTCTATTAAAACCTTTTCAAAACCATGTCAAGCACTCCCACTCTACTCTTAGGTCCTTACGGTCTGCCCATCTAGTGTGTGATTGCATTGGGATCCCTATAAGATCCCTCTGAACTCTGATACATTGGAGCTGGCTCTTCCACACTGCACTTACTCAGTTCTGGTTATAAAGTCTAGGTGTGAGCACTGCTCGGGATCTTTGAGATCCATAGGGAACTCTGACGCACCTTGACAATGATACTGTCTATGGAATTTGGCATTTGAGGCTATTGGATGCTTGGGGAAGTCATTTGGGCCTGTTTCAGGCTCCCTATAGTGTAACTTCTTCTTTTCCTTTATCTATTTATGTAATTTATTCTGCTGGTCTATAATAATTATTTGTAAATGAATATTAGGGATGACTAGTAAAATGGGGAGGGTAGTTATATATTTCTATCAATATCATTGGGGTAGAAAGCATGTTATAGGCTTTACCTTATTTATACCTGCATTAGAATCCCTACTTTAGGACCAATACATTCAAATCGTGACATGAACTAGATATCATGCTCTTAGATTTCACATATACTGCTTCAGCAGCTCATTTGACACTACTACATGTTTATCACTTAGAAATCCTGGTCCTATGTTAATAAACAACATTGACATAAAAGCTATTACTCATGCGCATCCTGAAATCATATTTTAACAATTCTGTTACTCTTTTGTGCATTTAGAGATCATGTTTCAGGAATTATGTTATTTTAAAGATCATTGTCAGAAAACTATCATTTATGTGCATTTAGAAATCATGTATTAGGCACTCCATTTATATTTGCTTAGCCACGCCTAGTTAAACTACTGATCATCAAAGGATGTAAAAATAGTCTCACATATGATCGTCTTGTTTCAAATAAAACTGGTATTAATCCATGTATTCTCAGCATGCTTTAGGCAAGAAACAACTCTTGAACTGTTAATGATTCTGTAACTATTATGCATGACCCCACGCCTAGGAAAACCGTAGGTAATCGATCTGTGTAAAACTGGAGAATTGTTTTTGTTTTGTTTACTTCTTGACGACTTACATGTTTAAAATCAGTAGGCAAATTTGATTAGGACCTTACTGTCGAGTTTATAAAAAACAAGTTTTATATTTTTGTGCATTGGCATCCCCTTAGATATCCTGTTTAGGTCTTTTCTCTAATATAGAACTGCTCTTATTTGTGTTTGAGATGTGCTGCTTATGTCCATTACTTGTGCAGGTAAACTTGGGCCTCTTATTGCTTTTTTATGCATTTATCTGTTAAGTCCTATGTGTTCTTGCATGTCGCCTTGAATTTTATCCTTTTAAAACACCTTAGGGGTTGTCTAGAACTGCCCAGATTTAGAGGTCCTAAAATACCTCCAGGGCCACGAGGAAGGGACGGATAGTGCACGCACAGGACATTGTCAAGGTTGCTAAAATGCTTTAGTCTATGACCAAGGGAAGAGGCTTGGGTAGAACAGGATATGATGACTACACACTAATGTCATGTGTAGCCCCTCATTGAGGAGTGTATACCGGGCATTGCATGGGGTGATCCTGTAGGCTAACCAACCTATGACCCCTCCTTCCCAAAGTTTCTTTGCCTAAAATTTTACTTTTCTATATGTACACATTTTGCTCAAATTCTTTGTCTTATTATTTGAGTCATACAATGTCCAACATGCTTTATTTACAATTATGTGTTTAAACCACTTATTTGTTAAAGGGCTCATTCATAAGTATAAGTTTGGCCAAGACCCACCATTGCAGACCAAGAGGGGTGCCTAACACCTTTCCCTCAAGGTTATTTCAAGCCCTTACCCTAAATCTCTGGTAATGCAAACCAATCCAAGAGTTGATCACCATAGGTTCCATAACACACCATTAATTTATTAGGTGGAGACTCTTCAAAATACCCAATTCCCAAAAGGAAATGAGTTATTATCCCCCATGAATGTCGAAACGCAGACTCTCCCCCGTAAAAAAGGAGGGAAAAGGGGATGCAACACACTCGGTACGGGCATTATGATTCTTGGTGCATTTGAGTTGAAAAATACCCCAATAGCTTTTATGGATTTGATGTACCAAGTGTTCAAGCCTTACTTGGATTCGTTCGTGATAGTTTTTATTGATGATATTTTGATTTATTCCCGCAGCCGGGAGAAGCATGAGCAGCATTTGAGAGTTGTTCTACAGACTTTGAGAGATAGTCAGTTGTATGCTAAGTTTTCGAAGTGTGAGTTTTGGTTGGGATCAGTTGCTTTCTTGGGTCATATCTTATCAGCAGAGGGTATTCAGATGGATCCAAAGAAGGTTGAGGCAGTCAAGGACTGGCCTAGACCTGCATCAGCTATAGAGATCCAGAGTTTTTTGGGTTTGGCAATTTATTATCGTCTATTTGTGGAGGGGTTTTCATCTATAGCATCCCCTATGACCAGGTTGACCCAGAAGAGTGCCCAGTTCAGGTGGTTGGACAAGTGTGAGGCGAGCTTTCAGAAGCTTAAGACAGCTTTGGTTACGTCGCTAGTGTTGGTTTTGCCCATAGGTTCAGGGACATATACAATTTATTGTGACACATATCATATTTGACTTGGTGTAGTGTTGATGAAGGATGGGAAGGTCATTGCTTATGCTTCGCGATAGTTGAAGATTCATGAGAAGAATTATCCAATTCATGATTTGGTGTTAGCAGCCATTATGTACGCGTTGATTATTTGGAGGCACTATTTATATGCCGTGTTGTGAGGTGTTCACGGATCACAAGAGTTTGCAATACTTTTTCAAGCAAAAAGAACTAAACTTGAGGCAGGGAAGGTGGTTGGAGCTACTGAAGGACTATGATATCACCATCTTATATCATTCGGGGAAGGCCAATGTAGTGGTTGATGCTTTGAGTAGGAAGTCACTCATTATGGGCACTCTTGCGTATATTCCGGTCGGTGAGAAATTGCTTGCTTTGGATGTTCAGGCTTTGGCCAATCAGTTTGTGAGGTTAGATATCACTAAGCCAGCCGCTTGCACAGTCGCTCGTTCTTCATTATTGGAGAGTATTCGATATCGGCAATATGATGATCCCCATTTGTGTGTCCTATAGGACACAGTACAGCTTGAGGATGTAGGGTCGTATTTGTGTGCCTAATATGAATGGACTTTGAGAGTTTATTCTAAAGGAGGCCCAAAGTTCCAGATACTCTATTCATTCGGGCATGTAATAGTATTTACTATAGCAATATTGGTAGAGGAGGATGGAGAAGGATATTGTTGCGTATGTGGCTCGGAGTTTGAATTACAACAGGTAAAGCACGAGCATTAGAGACTTGGTGGTTTGTTTCAGAGGATTAAGTTTCCCTAGTGGAAGTGGGAGCGTATCACTATAGACTTTGTTTTTGGATTGTTGATAGGCTGACCAAGTCAGCGCATTTCATTCCTGTGGCAATCTCCTATTCTTCTGAGAGGTTAGCTAAGATCTATATCTAGGAGATTGTTCGTCTTCATGGTGTTCCCATGTCTATCATTTCGAACCAAGGTACGCAGTTTACCTCACATTTCTAGAGAGTAGTTCAGTAGGAGTTGGGCACACGGGTCGAGTTGAGCATAACATTTCATCCTCAGATGGATAAGTAGTCCGAGCATACTATTCAAATTTTGGATGATATGCTCCGAGCTTATGGTATTGTCTTTGGAGGCTCGTGGGATCAATTTTTGCCTTTAACGAAGTTTGCCTACAACAACAGTTACCAGTCGAGCATTTAGATGGCTCCTTATGAGGCTTTATATGGTAGGTGGTGTCTGTTACCGATTGGGTGGTTTGAACAAGGAGAGGCTCGGTTGTTGGGTACAGATCTGGTATAGGATGCCTTAGACAAGGTCAGAATCATTCAGGATAGGCTTCGTACAGCTTAGTTCAGGCAAAAGAGTTATACCGACCATAAGGTTCGTGATGTAGAATTTATGGTCGACGAGCGAGTGTTATTTCGTGTGTCGCCTATGAAGGATGTGATGAGATTTGGAAAGAAGGGCAAGCTTAGCCCTAGGGTTATTGGCTCGTTTGAGATTCTTCATCAAGTGGGAAAGGTGGCTTACAGGCTTGTGTTTCCACCAAGTTTATTAGCCGAGCATCCAGCGTTTCATGCGTCCATGCTTCGGAAATATCACGGCGATCCATCCCACATGTTAGATTTCAGCACTGTCCAGTAGGACAAGGACTTGTCCTATGAGGAGGAGCTGGTAGCTATTCTAGACTGGCAGGTTCGTCAGTTAAGATCAAAGAGTTTCCCTTATGTTCGTGTTCAGTAGAGAGGTCAGCCTGTTGAGGCATCGATCTGGGAGTCCAAGTCCGATATTCGGAGCCGTTATCCCCATCTTTTCTCCGATTTAGGTATTTCCTTTTTATGTTCATTCGAGGACGAACGATTATTTTAGAGGTGGAGAATGTGATAAACCAAAAGGTCATCACTTTTTTTAGAAATAAATTCTGTGTTCCGAGGCCTTAAACCTCATTTTTGTCTCACCTCTATTTGCCTGCGCAACCCAGACGTGTATCCGAAAATCCATTATGTAAAAATCTGTGAAAATGATGAATTTTGCTTTTAAAATGAATTTAGGTTGACTACGATAAATATTTTGGGTAAACGAACCCGGACCCGTGATTTAACGATCCCGGAGGGTCCGTAGGAAAAATATTGGACTTGGGCGTATGCCCGGAATCGAATTCCGATGTCCTTAGCCCGAGGAATGGATTTTTGAAAAAAATTGTTTAACTGAATATTTTAGAGTTTTTGGAAATTTGAATGTAATTAAATTTGATGGTATCGGATCCATATTTTGATTTCGGAGCCCGGTATATATCTTATATGGGATTTAAGTTGAGCCTGTAAAATTTGGTAAGAAACGGACTTGAAACCACGTGAATCGGACCTTCGGTTGTTAAAATTTGAACTTAAGAGTTCATGAGATTTTTCTTTGATTTTGATTCTACATTCATAGTTATGATGTTATTTGATGATTTGATCTCACGAGCAACTCCGTATGATATTTTTGGTCTTGGTGCATGTTTGGTTTGGAGCCGTGAGGGCTCGGATGAGTTTCAGATAGTCCACGGAGTAAAATTTGGACTTAGAAAACTGCTGGTATATTGCAGGTCTGCAGGCTTCGCAATTGCAAAAATGTATCGCAATACAAAGATGGCCTGGGTTGACTTAGTCACAAATGCGACGTATTTATTGCAAATGCAAAGGTCCCTCGCAAAAGCGAAGAGGACCGGATTCCTTCTGTGTCGCAAATGCAACAAAATCTTCGCATTTGTGAAGTCAACAGTTTCTGAAGGGTTCGCAATTGCGAACTGTGCGCTCAATTGCAACATCAGAGACCTACTAAAATGAATTTCAAACATGATTTCAACCATTTTTACAACCTTTTCAAAACCTAAACACCTTTGGGCGACTTTTCAAAGACAACTAATCTTCCAAATTATTTGTAAGTCAATTCTAACTCATTTCTGTCAATCTAATCCATCATTTTACATGATTTTAACTAAAAATCAAGGGTTTTCATGGGGAAATTAGGTGTTTTGGGTAGAACTTAGGATTTAATTTTCGGAATTTGGACCTCGATTTGAGGTCCGATTTCAAAATAAATTATATATTTGAGTTCATGGGTGAATGGATAATCAGGTTTTGGTTTGAACCTAGGGTTTTGACCATGTTGGTCGGGGTCAATTTTTGACTTTTTGAAAAATATTTTGGAAAACCTATTTTAATGCATTAGAATTGATTCATTTAGTCTTCATTGATATAGTTAAGTAACTTGTGGCTAGATACAAGCGAATTGGTGGTAGAATTAAGAGGTAATGCGGTAGTTGAGGCTTGAATTGTGTTCGTGGCATTGAGGCAAGTGTTTGGTATAACCTTATCTTGAGGGATTAGAAGTTGTGTCCTATTTGCTATGTTTTAGTTGTTGAGTACGACATATAGGCATGGTGATTAGTATCTATACGTTGGTTTCAAGCATGCCCGTGAGTCTTATACTATAATTAATGTGACTCCGTTTGTTATTGTTCATGCCTTATGTAATGATTTTATTGTTGAACAAGGCTTATGAAAGTAATAATGTTAATTTAACATTGAAGAGCATTGGCTCAAGTTGTAAAATGATTTGTGGAAGTGTTATTGGCAACTGAACATTATAGACCAATGGCTCAAGTTGTGAAGTAAATGTGAAAAAGAGAATAGGAATGTTGCTTGCCGGGATATTGTTGCTTTAATGTTATCTCCCTTGCCGGGTTGTTTTTGCTTTTGATATTGTTTTCCTTGCCGAGATATGATTGTTGTACTATTGTTCCCTCACCGAGATTCTATTGTGATTTTATTGATTCCCTTGCCCTTATTGCTTTGTAATTGTTGTTTGGGTAAGGAAGATTGTTAAAGCACGAAGGATAATGTCGTGTATGATATTTGTGAGAGAGTGTTAATGCACGAAGGGTGATATCGTGCCGCACGATGTATCATTATGTGCTTTTATATGAGTGATAATGCACGAAGAATCATTCCGTGCCATGATTATGTGAGGTAAAAGCACGAAGGGTGATGCCGTGCACTTGTTCTTGATTTTCCTGATTCTTGCTGATTATTGAGTGATGATGTTCTTTACGTTTATTTACTGATTTTCTGTTGTTACTTGATTATATTGTGATGTTATTGATTCACTTGCCCAAATTTCTTTGTGATTGTTTCTTGGGTGAGGAAGAATGTAAAGCACGAAGGGTGATGCCGTGCATGATATTTCTGAGAGAGTGTTAAAGCACGAAGGGTGATGTCGTGCATGTTATTTGTGAGAGAGTGTTAAAGCACAAAGGGCGATGCCATGTAGTTGTCTTTGATTTCCTGATTTTTATTGATAACTGAGTTATGGTTTATCTACATTTAACTGTAGGTTTTTTGTTGATACTTGTTGTTCCCCGCAGCATGATTCCCCTTTCATATCTTTAATTGTGAAGTTCTGCCTTTATTTTTTGCTGTATATGATTTAACTATACGGATTTATTTGGTAGTCTGGTCCTAGTCTCATCACTACTTCACCGAGGTTAGCTAGGCACTTACCAGCATATGGGGTTGGTTGTGCTGATACTACACTCTGCACTGTGTACAGATCTCAGTGTTGCAGCTTTTGGACCGCTGTTAGGTTGTTGCCTTCAGTCTAACAGGCGACCGAGGTAGTCCTGCAGGCGTCCGCAGGCCTTGGCATCTCCTTCTATTTTTTCATTTTTTTTCTTTCATGTATTCAAGAGACAATGTTGTATTAATCTTTCAGACCTTTATTTTTAGTATTCCTAAATAACCTATGATATTGTGACATCAGTTCTGGGTAGTCTAGGTTTAAGGAATTGTATTGGTAATATTTAAATGGTTATATTTTTATTCTTTAGCTTATTAAATTTCATTGTTTAATATTGGTTCTCAATTATTAAAGCATTAAAATGGATAAAAGGTAAATAATACAAATGGTTGCCTTGCCTAGCTTTCACTAGTAGGCGCCATCACGACTCTCGGGGGTGAAAAATTTGGGTCGTAACACAACTGCTGCAAGTTCATCGACTATTGATCAAATTTCCTGAAGATAGTCTGATACTGACTTGACGTCCCATGTAGTTTTGGCGAGCAGATCACAAAGACTATATATTCTAGTTTGCGACTTACTAGCATAGGTCGTATGAAGCATGTACCATGCCTATTGAGATGTTTTAGCAATAGCTATAGTGGGTGCAATTGAAGCGTCAACACATGCCGTTAGAGCATTTCGGATGACGCTATCTTGGGCAAAACAAATTCTATAGTCTGGGTCTGATATTTCTTTATTGTCTTATCTTTTTGGTGGGGCTGGTTCCATGAAGAAATGGCATCAGGTCATGACCTTACATTAATGTGGAAATTAAAGTGAGATTAGTGCTACCAGATAGTTTTATTATAAGTTGAGATGAAGGATGAAACTACACAACTTGAGCGATATTAGAAGTAAAGAAATTAGATGAATTTATGGTAGGTATGGAAGTAGAGTTTGGGCCTTTCCCATCGCTAAGGAACTGGTCAAAACGGGAATTAGAAGTCGAGATTGAGGATCGAAATTTTCGTCATAGTAGTGGCTGCTCTGATACCATAAAGAGGGATGATTTCACCTGTGTATTTTATTGATATTAGCTTCCATATTTATGCAAATTACAGTAGTATCAAGAGTCCCACAAATGAAGGGATAAAACAACAACCTACAGATTCGAAATATAGATAAGAACTACTTAGATAGCGAAAGATATGCTAGAGTATATTTTTAAATTCTTCACTTGTAAGATTAGGAGTTATCCTTACTTAGTATTCTGTTATTAGTACACAATTTGAAATCACTAAGTCATCGTTCACTTGAAGATTCATATGAATGTAACTTTTTAACACTATTGTATCTATCATAACAACACAATCACCATCAACCTCCACTCCACAATCACCATTAATCCAGTAGCCAACTCTGGAAGCATGAATTTTTTTAAGACTAAATACTAATATATAATCACTAGAGCCAGAAGCAAATTTCAACGAGTATTTAACAAATGAGAAGATTTGCTAACTGACTTAAATTAATAAACTTCAGTAAATTAAAGTTACATAGAACAAAAAACTTCAGACGAACTTGCTAACAAAGTACGTATAGAAGAAAACAGGAAGTTTTTTGTTAAGTGGGGCGGGACGGGACAGGTTAAAAATAAAAAAAATTGCTATGCGGTACGGGTTAAAGTTTTGCGAGTTAAACTTAAACCCACACCGCAACCGTCCCGCCCCGCCCCATTGTCATCTCTACTCCACTGCCTACCAACACCAACAGTAACCTTTATTGTTAGCCACCAGTACCAGCCAAGCACAGCACATTCATCACGTTCTGGCCACCACTACAAAACTATCAATCACCAATGCACAATAAACATATTTAGCCACTTATACCAGCCAAAATCACCACTAGTCATTACCTTACAATCGTCAATTGGATTTTCCACGACTACTTTAACTTTAATCAGTACTAAGCACCCCACCCATACAACTAGTTGCTAGCATATGTAAATGTATGTAAGAGGCATCTCTACGCATTGTATATGACTGTTTCTTAGTATTAATGCAGGTATTCCAATTTCTCAAAAAAATGTGAAAATCCCCAAAATTATATAGGACCCAACTAGCTATCATCATTATACAAATTACAAAACTTACGTTAATAGAACTTTGATTGGTTATAAAAAGTACATTGAAATGTTTATAAGTTTATGATACTTAAACTTCAATAAAATTGTTTAGTAAGAATAACTTAAGACAACAGTTCTCTTAATATTTGCCAAAAATAGCTCCTTGTTAGTTGTTTCAAAAGAATGTCTATTAATTCCAAAAATATAATGGAATGTCCTTCTATTCTACGACAACACATGTGGCTTAGAAACATCTTAGTAGTTTTATATTTCTACAAAATACCAACTAATCATATGTCACAAAGAAAAAATGGGACGAACAAAGCAAAATAATTACTTCTTCTCTCTCTTCCACCCCGAGTACTCAAACCCAACAAAAGATTAATAATGTAATAATAAAAAATTCTGATATATATATATATATATATATATATGAACAGAAAAAAGAAAGAGAACAAAAACGGATGAAAACAAGAGATCCGACCAATTTTCCGATATTCTTGACCATGTGCTTTTGTCCGAAAAGCATATTTGCGTTCACTCAAAAACCATTGACCGTGCTTGCTAGCTGGGTTCAATAGTTCGGTTTGGTCGGTTATTCTATAAAATTTATAATCTATTAATTTTTCGATTATTTTATTTTGTATAACAATAATTAAAATTTCGAAACCGTCCAAATCGTATCGGTTTCTCTTCAATATCAGTATGCTTCAGTTAATTTTTGGTATTTTTTAAATATCATATAAAAGTCACTAGTAGAAGTAGAATACAATAACATATACTTTTATAGTACTTAGTAAAGCTGTCTAGATATTTTTACTATTTAAAGGGCGAAGAATTAAAAAAAAACATGAAAGATGGTAAGAGTGTTAGAAAAATAATAAACAAAAAAGGCTTTGAGGCGTGAAAATCGACTGTCCTTAAAGAGTTATCGCTTGTATACTAATTTAGGAAAAATATAAACGATTCGCTTCAGGATACAACAAAGCCTTCAATAAAACTTGTGATTTTTTATGCAAATTCGTTGGAATTCTTATGTATTTATAGGCAACCAACAGACTCTTTCAGAAAAGATGTCTTGTTTCACAAACAGACATAACTTTTTAATCGAATTTTGAATTTAAAATTCAAATAAATTTAATTTTCTGTTACAAAATAAAAATAATTAACTTTAGGATCGGACCCGGCCCGCGCCCAAGGCCCAAGTCTAAGTCCAAGTCTTTGATTATATAATATATAAATATATAGTGTACTTAATTAATTGCACACACTTAAAAGTATGTATCCTAAATCAAAGACATAAAAGGGACAAGTGCTTAAAAAGTCCCAAAAAGAACTTTTCTCTTCCGATGTGGGAAGATTCCCACTTCCAACTATTAATAACAAACTAACTTACAATCTCCCACTAGTTTGTTATTTCACTTCATAACAGTTGTGCATAATAGAAAGTATCTTATACGGATTTGAACTTTCCTTTATTGTAAGTATTTTAATGTTTTGACGAAGTTATTGGTATCTTTAAGATTTGAACCACAACTCCTTGTGCCAAAATCGAAAATACCACACACATACACCGTTATCTAGTAGCTTAGAAAATTCAGTATTCGCTTTAGCACGTTTACGGCCATGTGCTCATCCTGAATTCATGAATATTTACAAGATCAACCATTTAAATCTTGCTAGAAGCGGCAACACTTCAATATTCATATAGGTGGAATTAGTTACTATGTCCCTGCTACTCCAGACATTAATAAATCCATTAAGATTACTCAACCTCTTCATGTAAGAGTATGTACTTTGGAGTTTATCTTTATGCCCCTGTTATAACAAGCATTTAACAACTCCTTAACTCCTCACATAACAGTAAGTAGTACAATAGAAGTAGGGCTCCTAAAGAGGAGATCAGTGCTTAAACAATAGAAGTAACTTGTTATTACCCATTGAACTTATATTGTTAGAGTGTATACTAACTCAAAGTGGGGTTCCCATTCCTTGCATTTATTTTAAGGGTCTCAGCCCCATCCTTTCACAAGTTTGTTGTACTACATCTCTACCTAACGGTTTCGTAAGTGGATCAGCCAAATTCTTATTTGATCTCACATATATTATAGCTATAGCTCCGTTTGTAATTAATTCTCTTATATAAGCATGTCTCAAGCTTATATGTCTTGATTTTCCATTGTATATTTTATTGTGAGCAACCCACATTGTAGTCTCACTATCACAGAATATGGAAATGGCTGGCATAGGTTGTGGCCATAACTTTATATCAAGTAACATATTCCTCAGCCATTTTGCTTCTTTTCCAGCAGCTGCTAATGCAATGAATTCAGATTCCATAGTAGAATGGGAAATACATGTTTGTTTCTTGGATGCCCAACTAATGGCTCCACTGCTTAGAGTAAATATCCATCCTGATGTGGATTTATTATCATTAACACTTGTAATCCAACTTGCATCAGAATATCCCTCTAATACATTAGGGAAACCATTATAGCGAATGCCCAAGTGCTTTGTATATTTTAAATATCCAAGTACTCTACTTATTGCTCTCCAATGATCTTTACCTCGATTACTAGTAAACCTTGAAAGTTTACAAACAACAAATGCTATGTCGGGTCTAGTGCAATGCATTGCATACATCATACTACCTATTGCACTTGCATATTCCAACTGTGCTACTGCTCTTCCAATATTTGCAATTACCTTAATACTAGAATCATAAGGAGTATTATATTCCTTTATTCCTAAATGACTGAATTTAGTAAGGATTTTATCTATATAATGCGCTTGTGACAAAGTCACTCGCTTGTTATCTCTTTTGACTTTGATTCCCAAAATAGTATCAACTTCATTTAAATCTTTCATTTTAAAAACTAAAGTTAGATACTTCTTGGTCTCTGTAATTCCTCGTAGATTCGTAACAAAAATCAGCATGTCATCGACATATAAACAAATTATTACTCCATATTCTTTTGTAAATTTAGAGTAAATGCACTTGTCTGCATTATTATGTACAAACCCATTTGATAGTATTACACTATCAAACTTTTCATGCCACTGTTTAGGCGCTTGTTTGAGACCGTAAAGAGACTTTATCAATTTACAAACTTTCTTCTTGTTTTCCGAAAGAACAAATTCTTCAGATTGTTGCATATATATTTCTTCACTAAGGTTCCCATTTAAAAAGGCCGTCTTAATATCCATTTGATGTACATAAAGATCATAGATAGAGGCCAAGTATAAAAGGACTCTAATGGATGTTATTATTGCAACGGGAGCATATGTATCAAAATAGTCTATGCCTTCCTTTTGAGTGAAACCTTTTGCAACTAATCTTGCTTTGAAGGTTTGGATAGAACCATCTGTATTGTACTTTCTCCTAAAGACCCACTTACAACCTACAGACTTTGATCCAAGAGGAAGATCAACTAAAACCCAAGTGTTGTTTGATACAATTGAGTCCATTTCATCATCAATGGCTTTTTTCCAAAAAGCAGCGTCTCTAGAAGACATTGCTTCTTGAAACGTCTTTGGGTCTTCTTCAACATTCAATACCATAAGAATTTGATTACAAACATTTGTCCTATATCCTTCAACAAGAAATGCTATAGACTGTGAAGAAATAAAATCAGAACCAAGATGTTTTTCTTTTCTTATTCTTTGGCTTTTCCGTGGTTCTATTTGCATATCATCACTTCTTTCTTTATTTATAATAATTTTAGAAGGTAAGTTAGCATCAATACGTTTTCCATTTACTTCAGTCATTTCACCAACATTGTCATTTATAAATCTATTTTCAATAAACTCAACATGTATAGATTCTATAATGACATTAGATTTTAGATCTAGCAATCTATATGCTTTGGAGTGTTGTGCATATCCTACAAAAATACTTTTAATTCCTCTAGGACCCAATTTTGTTCTTTGATGGTCAGGTACTCTATAATAGGATATACACCCCCACACTTTAAAATATTTTAAATTTGGTTTTCTACCATTCCAAAGCTCATAAGGCGAAATATACATATTTTTTGAAGGCACTCTATTTAAAATATAACATGAAGTTAGTAGTACTTCACCCCATAAATTATGTGGTAAATGTGCATTAAGTAACATAGCATTAACCATGTCCACCAAAGTTCTATTTTTCTTTCCGCCAACCAATTTTGTTGAGGAGTATAAGGAGCACTCATTTGATGTATTAGGCCATGCTCTTCACAGAACTTATTAAATTCGTTAGGTAAATATTCTTCGCGTCTATCACTTCGAATAATTTTAATTTTCCTACTCCTTTGATTTTCCACAATAGACTTGTATTCTTTAAATTTTTGAAAAGCTTCATATTTAGTTCTATGTAGGTAAACATATGTAAATCTAGAGAAGTCATTTATAAAAGTAATAAAATATCTTTTGCCTCCTCTAGTTAATTCTCCATTCAATTCACACAAGTCTGAATGTATTAAATCAAATAGTTCTGTGGATCCTTCAATTTTACGAAATAGTTTCTTTCTCATCTTTGCTTGTATGCAAATTTCACATTTTATATGTTGAGTTTTATATGAGATATAACCATTTTTGGACATATAATTCAAGGAGCCAAAATTTAAATATCCTAGTCTAGTATGCCATAAACAAGAATCAGACTCAACGATATAAGCAGAAACATAATTTATTTCATTAATACTCAATTTGAACATGCCGTTACAGTTATAGCCTTTTCCAACAAAAACTCCATTTTTAGACACTATTACATGATCAGACTCAATAACTATCTTGAAGTCTTTCTTTGACAGCAAAGCAGCGGACATTAAGTTTTTCTTCATATCAGGAACATGATACACATTCAGCAATGTCAACTTCTAGCCGGATGTGAAGTTAATTTCAATGCTTCCTTTTCCAGCAACATCTGCCGCAACATGGTTTCCCATTAAGACTTGTTCAGAATCCTACACTTCCGCATATGTCTTGAACATCTTCTTGTCATAACAGACATGAATAGTAGCACCCGAATCTAGCCACTAGTCTTGACTGTTTGTAGCAGCGGTAGCCATGTTCAATTCGGCGACCATACCAATTTGCATTGCAGAGACCATGGCAACCAGTCCTTGGGAAGAATTTTCCACTACGTTTGCCTTTTCAGAATTTTCAGATTTTTCAATCTTTCCAGACTTTTCAATATTGCCTGCATTAAAATTTATTCCTGCCTTTCTATATCTACAATCCTGAATCATATGGAATTTCTTTCCATAGTGATGACAACTAAAATTCTTTTTCTTTTTAAAAGAAGACTTTTTTGGAAACTTTTAGATTTTTGCTCCCACGTCTTGAACCATTCTAACTAACAAAATTGACTGCGGAACTCGAGGGCTGATTAATAGCATCACGAGCACGAGTCTCACTTTCAATTTGAATCTGAGTAAGAAATTGTTCCACAGTCATTTTATCCATTGATTGTAGGATTTTCTTTCTATAGTCATTCCAAGAGGAAGGCAATTTCGAAAGAATAGCACCTATTTGAAGTGCATCAGGAATTTTAACTTCAAGATCGCTTAGTTTTGATACTAAGATTTGTAGTTCATGAATCTGATCCATTATAGGCCTAGTATCAAATATTTTAAATTCAAAATACTGTAGAGCCAGGAATTTGTCAATACCTCATTTTTCATTCTAGTATGCAGTTTGTAGAGCATTCCAAATCTCCCTTGGCGACTTCAGATTGCAGTAGAGATCATAGAGTCGATCTGTCAAGGTATTTAGAATATGACCGCGACACAACAGTTCATCATATTCTCGTTTCTTCCTTTCTTCCTTGACTGCATCAGAATCTTCTACTGTAGGCTCAGGCATCGCAGTATTAGATATTGAGAGCAGACAACAAGAATATCATCTTGTCTCTCCAGCAGGTAAAATTCGTTCCATCAAAGCGATCAAGTTTGATGAACTCCTTTGGATTCTCAATAACAGACATCAATTTCTCCATAGCAGAATAATTCTTTAAGATTGTTAGAAAAATAATAAATAAAAATGGCTTTGAGGCGTGAAAATCGACTGTCCTTAAAGAATTACCGCCTGTATACTAATTTAGGGAAAATAAAAACGATTCTCTTCAAAATACAACAAAGCCTTCAATAACACTTGTGATTTTCTATGCCAATTCGTTGGAATTCTTATGTATTTATAGGCAACCAACAGACCCTTTCAGAAAAGATGTCTTGTTTCACAAACAGACATAATTTTTTATTCGAATTTTGAATTTAAAATTCAAACAAATTTAATTTTCTGTTACAAAATAAAAAAAAATTAACTTTAGGATCCGACCCGACCCGCGCCCAAGTCCCAAGTCCAAGTCCAAGTCTTTGATTATATAATATATAATAAATATATAGTGTACTTAATTGCACACACTTAAAAGTATGTGTCCTAAATCAAAGACATAAAAAGGACAAGTGCTTAAAACGTTCCAAAAAGAACTTTTCTCTTCCAATGTGGGAAGATTCCCACTTCCAACTTTTAATAACAAACTAACTTACATAGAATATATAATCATCAACCATTCTACTACAACATAAAAGAAACTAAGCAAAGAGAAAAAAAAAATTAAATCACACGAGTGAAAAGATATTAACCATGTTGGCACTCAAGAATAATGTTTATAGAAATTTAAATATTCAAAAAGATAAATTGACATCATACGAAAGGAAACATATTCAATACATTGTAGTTGTCTCCTCATAATCTCTAGAATACTTTATGTCTTACTAGTGAATATGCTGGACATAATTTAGTTTTAGTAGGAGTTCAATAATACATTTGGAAATTAGGATTTTGAGTTCCTTATTGACTTGTAACTGCTTTCATAATTTCAAGGCAAACAACAACAACAACAACAACAAAAAAAAAATCCAGCTAAATCTCATGCGTGAGATCTAGGGAGGGTAGTGTGTACGAAGCCTTACCACTACCCTATAAAGGTAGAGAGGTTGTTTCAGATAGACCCTCGGCTTATGTAACGGTAAGAATAAAGCAACAAACAGTAATAGCAGTAATATAATAAGTAACAGAAGCGAGTGACATAACAAGCAATAATGAACTAAGAATAAAAGAATACAAGAATAGTACTAATACTACTGGTAAACCTAGTAGAAACTCACAACTACCTATCAATTTACCAACTTAATTCTCGACCCCCACACCTTCCTATCGCTAGTTATGTCCTCGGTTAGGTAAAGCAATGATATGTCCTGCCTAATCACCTCTCATCTATATTTCTTTGGCGAAAGGAAAAATTTAATGCTTTATTATTTTTAAACTTAATATATAAATATATTTTTCACATGCAAACTTATTCGGTACGGTTCGGTATTTTCTCGATTTATTTTCGTAAAATAAAAAAAATTATCCTAATTATTGGTATTGTTATAGATTTATATAAAAACCTACAGTTTTATTAAAAAGAAACCTAAAAATTGATTCGTTACGGTTCAATCGATTTAGTCGGTTTATATATATTCATTGATACTCCTATAGCTAGCAAACATAAATAAAAAGAAAGTTTATTTCCTATGATGGAAATAAGTCGAGGAGGTTAGCAACCAATTTAATTTTAATCAAGATATGAGTTTTATTTTAGCTTGATTTTACTTTTATAAGCATGCCCTTGTCTCATCTGTGTTAATTCTGCATAGTGAGGTTAAGTATTTTACCCTGCCTCAAATTTATTTCTAAAATTCAATTGCTAATAAAATTCAGCGTATAGAAACAAAATGACATCCGAAAATACATGTATTTCTATACAAATAATAGCATACTCCAATAATCGAACTCAATGGGGCCATTACTGCTGCATTAATTTAGTTCTAATTAAGCACCCACCTCATATAATAACTAGTTGGTGGCACAAATAAATGTATATACTTATACACATAAATTGTATAAATGTCCAAAAATAGTATAGTATCCATCTAGCATTATTATTGTTATACAAAACTTACATTATAGAAGTTGGCATAATCATGAGAAGTCAACCGAAATCTTTCTTAGCATATATTAAACATCAACAAATTGTTTAGCCGTAGAGTATATTGCAATAGACTACCAACTAATCAGATCATTATCTTTCCTCTGTCCTCAGCCATATGCACCCCAACTTCCACCTAGAGGAATATCAACAAATATACACTTCCGAGAAAAAAAAAATGAACAGAAAAAAGAAAGAGAAAAAAAAAGGATGAAAAAAGAGACAATATCCGACCAATTTTCCTATACTTTTGACCATGTTCTTTATGTCCAAAAAGCATATAATATAATTTAATAAAACGCACAAATTACAGATACAAGCTATTGTTTTCTTGCCATAATGCACAAAATAAGAGATGATTCAAACATATGAATAGACAAAAAGAATTAACTATTATGCTAAAAATAGGTAATGATTTGAGTAATAGGAAGTTCGTGGGAGGGCCTAAATGTTCTCAGCTCTGTTTTAAAAGGCAGAATTGGGACTCGCCCTGGGCGGAGCACTCGTAAAACATCCCTGGGCTTATGTGTGGGCTTAGTTCCGTGAGACTTACGCCTCGGCTATCGGGGCTTACGCCTCGGCTATCGGGGCTTACGCCCCGGACACGCCCAACGCCCAGCGTACTGGGCTCGCCTAATAGAACTTTATGTAATTCTATGTAACTAACCTTGTAAATTCTCAATTTTTCTTAATAAATCGTTGACTATTCAAAATTACCTTTTTAAATCATAAATCATTAAGTTGAGAGTATTTTATGTCATAATTAAAATAAAAATTATTGTACGTTATCACTGCTATGATAGTTAATCTAAAATAAATATTTCATTTAAATGGTATTTATTTATTAACTTTTGTTATGTCTTTACTATATAATAGTCCATAATTTTTTAAAATTATTTGTCTAAATATTTTTTTCCTCGTTTACGAGATACAATACTTATTAATATAATAGTCAGTATTAGCTAGTAATTATTTACAAATAATTAGTTATCATGGTATTGTATGATAAATTATGTGTCACTTTATTAACTTGTTGAAACTTAAAAATAAATGATGCTAGAGTGTCACGATCCAGATTTTTTTACCCTCGGGAATCGAGATGGTGCTTACTAATAGGAGCTAGGCAAGCCAATTATCAATTACCTCTTTTAACGAACCACGATAATATTAGAAATAATAAAATATTTAATAATAAAGCGGAAGTCTCAAACATAGTTAACTGAAAGAAATGCGGAAGTTTAACAAATCCTCTACCCAAGACTGGTGTCACAATACTCACGAACGTCTAGAGAATACTAAATACAAGGTTTGAATGAAACAAAACTGTCTGCTTCGGTACAAATGATAACAAACTGAATAAAATAGAAAGGACTCCGGGCCTGCGGACGTCAGCAAGGCTACCTCGAGTGTCCCTGGACTGAAAGTTCGCTCCCAGAATGCTACTGCTACTCAAATGTTGCTCCAACACCTGGATCTGTGCAAAAAGATGCACAGAGTGTAGCATCAGCACAACCGACCCCATGTGCTGGTAAATGCCTGGCCTAACGCCGGCGAAGTAGTGACGAGGCTAGACCAGACTACCAGATAAACCTGTGCAGATATATACACAAGTACAACAAAGTAATAGCGAAAAGTACACAATTAATACTAGGAGGGAAACACGCTTATGGGGTAGCAGATAAATCGGAATATCAAGAATAATAAGGAAACTACATCTAATTTCTTCTAACACAGAATAAGGGAAAACAAACTACTTTCACCTGTTTCAATTTCCTCTCGTTGCAAGCGTGCAACTCGATCCCATTTCTCAACACATCATATGGTAGGCGTACCACTCGATTCCATTTCATAATATCACGTGGTAGGCGTAACACTCGCTCCCATTTCATAATATCACGTGGTAGGCGTACCACTCGCTCCCATTTTATAATATCATGTGGTAGACGTACTACTCGATCCCATTTCATAATATCACGTGGTAGGCGTACCACTCGCTCCCATTTCATAATATCACGTGGTAGACATACCACTCGCTCCCATTTCGTAGTATCATGTGGTAGGCGTACCACTCGCTCCCATTTTATAATATATAAGTGGTCGGCATGCCACACGATCTCATTTTATAATATATAAGTAGTCGGCGTGCCACACAATCCCATTTCATAATATATAAGTGGTCGGCGTGTTACACGATCCCATTTCGTAATATATAAGTGGTTGGCGTGCCACACGATCCCATTTCATAATATATAAGTGGTCGGCGTGCCACACGATTCCATTTTCTTTCAACGCAATACATAAAATAATCCCGGCAAGGGAACAAGATAATATAATAAACTATCCCGGCAAGGGAGATCCAGCTATAACCAAACTTATTCAGTTTCGACTTAACATATTTAAACCAATGCTCAGTCTCAACAATTACCGGCTCCGTGTTTAAAGATTTCCAACCAAGTCCTCATATACACCGTACTCGACAATTAGCAATTAGCAAATAAGACTCTACTCATATTCCCTCAAGCCAAAGTTAGACCAAACACTTTCCTCAAATGCTCCAAACTCAACTCAAGCCTCTAGTATAGCTTCACCCCTCGAATTCACCACAAAACCGCTCGAATAAATGATTTGGAAGAAGGTTTGTGCTTGAAAAATTGCCTATGGAGTTTGTGTTTTGAAAGAATGAAGAAAATAGATTTAAAATTGGTCTAAGTATGAAATTGCTGGGCCTCAGTTATGGGAAACACGAACTGGATTCGCAATTGCGAACCCAACGGGTCTGGGAATTGCAAGATATTAGTTCGCATTTGCGAAAACTAGGCCTCAATGCAGACTTCGCATTTGCGATAGTCAACGTCGCATTTGCGACTGGGCGACCCTCGCATTTGCGGACAAGTGCCAAGCAGAGATCCTCCCTTCTCGCATTTGCGATGGAGGATTTTCATTTGCGAGTCTCACATTTTCAAGAAATCCTTCGCAAATGCGAAGACACCAGACGTCACCTGCAACTATTTTTCCAAAGTTCAAAAATACAACTCGCCCTCGAGGCTCCAAACCAAATATGGACACAACCTCAAAGACATCCTACAGACTTACTCGTGCGATCAAATCGCCAAAATAACATCGTTTACATAGAATCAAGCCTCCAAAACACATGATTTCCTTTGAACTTTCATAAAACTCAAATTTCCCATTTTAAGTCCGAAACACGTCAAATGACGTCCGTTTTCAACTAAACCTTACAGAAAGCGCTTAAAATATATTTAAGACTTGTACCGGGCGTCGGAACCAAAATACGACCCGATACCATAGTCTTCTGATCAATTTTCATTTCAAAATTTCATATAAATTCCAGAAAAGCAATTTTACACAAAAATTTATTTCTCGGGCTTGGGACCTCGGAATTTGATTCCGGGCACACGCCCAAGTCCCATATTTTTCTACCAACCCTGCTGGACCATTGAATTACGGTTCCGGGTCCATTTACCCAAAATGTTTACCAAAGTCAATATTATGCATATTAATATCAAAATTCACCATTTTTCACACCAAACTCATATATAAGCTTTTCGGTTCGAGACAACTAAAAGTGAGGTTTTCAAAGCCTCGGAAGCACAGAAAAAGGGAGAAATCCGGTGATGACACTTTGGGTCGTCACATTCTCCACCTCTAAAACAATTGTTCGTCCTCGAACGGACAAAAGAAAGAAGTACCTGAGTCGGGAAATAGATGAGGATAATGGCTTCGCATATCAGACTCGGACTCCCAGATCGATGCCTCAAGAGGCTGACCTCTCCACGGAACATGCACTGAAGGAAAACTCTTCGACCTCAACTGTCGAACCTGCCGGTCTAAAATAGCCACGGCTCCTCCTTATAAGACAGATCCTTGTCCAATTGGACAATGCTGAAATCTAACACATGGGACGAATCGCCGTGATACCTCCGAAGCATGGATACATGAAAAATTGGATGCACGGCTGACAAGCTAGGTGGCAAGGAAAGTCTATAAGCCACCTCTCCCATACGATCTAGAATCTCAAATGGGCCAATAAACCTAGGGCTAAGCTTGCCCTTCTCCCCAAATCTCATCACGCCCTTCATAGGCAACACTCGGAGCAAGACCCGCTCACCAACTATGAAAGCTACATCTCGAACCTTACGATCCGCATAACTCTTTTGCCACAACTGAGCCGAACGAATGATGTCCTGAATGATCTTGACCTTATCCAAGGCCTCCTGAACTAAATTTGTACCCAATAACCGAGCCTCTCCCAGCTCAAACCATCTGACTGGAGACCGACATTGCCTACCATACACTGCCTCATATGGAGCCATCTGAATGCTGGACTGGTAGCTGTTATTTTAGGCGAACTCTACTAAAGGAAAATACTGGTCCCACGAGCCTCCAAAATCAATGACATAGGCTCGGAGCATATCCTCCAATATCTGAATAGTCCTCTCGTACTGGCCATCCGTCTGAGGATGGAACGCTGTGCTCAACTGAACCTGGGTGCCCAACTCTTGCTGAACTGCTCTCCAGAAGAGCGAGGTAAACTGTATACCCCGGTCCGAAATAATAGATACCGGCACCCCATGAAGGCGAACAATCTCCCGGATATAAATCTCAGCTAAACTCTCACACGAATAGGAGACTGCTATAGGAATGAAATGCGCTGACTTGGTCAGCCTATCAACAATGACCCAAATAGCATCGAACTTCTTCCGAGTCATCGGAAGTCCAGTAATGAAATCCATGGTAATTCTCTCCCATTTCCACTCGGTAATCTCAATCCTCTGAAAGAAACCACCAGGCCTCTGATGCTCATACTTAACCTGCTGATAGTTCAAACATCGAGCCACATATGCAACAATAACTTTCTTCATACTATGCCACCAATAATGCTGCCGCAGGTCCTGATACATCTTCGCGGTGCTCGGGTGAATAGAATATCGAGAACTATGGGCCTCCGCTAAGATCAACTCTCGAATCCCATCGACATTGGGCACACAAACTCGCCCCTGTAATCTCAAAACACCACCATCATCTAAGGTCACCTTCGTGGCACCTCTACGCTGCACCGTGTCTCTCAAGACACACAAATGGGGATCATCAAACTACCGATCATGGATATGCTCCAATAATGAAGAACGAGTGACCGTGCAAGCTAACACCCTGCTAGGCTCAGAAATATCCAACCTCACAAACCGATTGGCCAAGGCCTGAATATCCAAAGCAAGCGGCCTCTGGCTGACCAGAATATAAGCAAGACTACCCATGCTGGCGGACTTCCTACTCAACGCATCGGCCACCACATTGCTCTCCCTGGGTGGTACAAAATAGTAACATCATAATCCTTCAATAGCTCCAAACACCTCCGCTGCCTCAAGTTCGACTCCTTCTGCTTGAACAAGTATTACAAACTCTTGTGATCAGTGTACACCTCACACGTCACACCACATAAATAATTCCTCAAAATCTTCAAAGCATGAACAATGGCTGCCAACTCTAGATCATGAACTGGATAATTCTTCTCATAGATCTTCAATTGCCTCTAAGCATAAGAAATGACTCTGCCATCCTGCATCAATACCGCACCAAGCCTAATACAGGAAGCATCACAATAAACTGTATAGGGTCGTCAGCCTGTGGGCAAAAAAAATAGCGATGTCGTAGTCAGAGCTGTCTTGAGCTTTTGAAAGCTCTCCTCACACTCATCTGACCATCTGAACTGGGCACCCTTCTGGGTCAACCTGGTCATTGGGGTTGCAATAGATGAAAATCTCTCCACGAATCAACGGTAATAACCTGCTAACCCCAAGAAACTCCGAACTCAGTAGCTGATGCTGTTTGAGGCCAATTCTTGACTGCCTCAATCTTCTTCGGGTCCACCTGAATACCCTCTACTGATACGACGTGACCCAGAAATACAATCGAACTCAACCAGAACTCACACTTCGAGAACTTAGCATATAACTGACTATCCTTCGGAGTATGAAGAACCACTCTTAGGTGCTGCTCATGCTCCTCCTGGCTGTGGGAGTACACCAGAATATCATCAATGAAGACTGCCATAAAAAAATCCAAATAAGTCATGAACAATCGGTTCATCCACTCCATAAATGCTGATGGGGCATTGGTTAACCCAAATGACATGACCAAAAACTCATAATGCCCATGCTGAGTGCGGAATGCTGACCTAGGGACATCAGATGCCCTAATCCTCAACTGATGGTAGTCATATCTCAAGTCTATCTTTGAAAACACCTTTGCGCCCTGAAGCTGATCAAACAATCATCAATCCTCGGCAGTGGATACTTTTTCTTAATCGTCACTTGTTCAGTTGCCGGTAATCAATGCACATTCTCATCTATCCATCCTTTTTCTTTAGAAATAACACCGGCGCACCCGAAGGAGAAACACTAGGTCTGATAAAACCCTTTTCTAGAAAGTTTTGCGACTGGTCCTTTAACTCTTTCAACTCTGGCGGGGCCATGCGATATGGCAAAATAGAAATAGGCTGAGTGCCCGGAGCCAGATCAATACAGAAATCAATACCCCTGTCGGGTGGCATACCCGGCAGGTCTGAAGGGAAAACCTCGGGGAACTCCCGAACAATAGGAACAGAATCAATAGAAGGGACCTCTGCACTGGAATCGCGAACATATGCCAGATAAGCTAACACCCCTTCTCGACCATGCATATAGCGTTCACGTATGAAATAACACTGCATGTGGTATGCCCTGGGGTCCCTCTCCACTCCAAATGGGGCAATTCTGGCAAAGCCAAGGTCACAGTCTTGGCGTGACAATCCAAGATAGCATGATATGGGGATAACCAATCCATCCCTAATATAACGTCAAAATCCACCATGTCTAAAAGCAATAAATCAACAAGGGTCTTAAGACCCTCAAAAACTACCACACCGAAACGATGAACTCGGTCGACCACTATATAATCACCCACCGGTGTATATACATAAACAGGAATACCCTAAGCATTACTAGGCATAGCCAGGTAGGGTGCAAAATAGGACGACATATATGAATACGTAGATCAAGGGTAAAATAGCACTGAATTATCTCTAATACCAACCAAAATGGTACCTGTAATGTCTGCACCTGAAGACTCAGCCTCTGGCCTAGCTGCTGGCTGGCCTCTACCTCTGGCAACCTGAACTCTACCTCTAGGACCTCTACCTCCACCTCTAACACCTCTGCCACCGCCTCTAGCTGGCTGGGCAGGCTGTGGAACCTCCGGTGCTTGAATCATAGTACGAGAACTTTGATGTTGGAAGCTGCCATAAACTCGAGGGCAATATCTGACAATGTGCCTCGGATCACCACAAGCATGGCAAGACCTCGTCTGTTGCGGCTGAGCACCCCTCAACCTCGAGCAAACCCTCCTGTTGTGACCATACTCACAACACTCATAACATCTACGCGAACACTGCAGCTGAGGAAATTGAGGCTGACCCTGCCGACCTGAATGACCGCCTGAAGTGCCATGAGTGACCTGGAGAGCTAACTGAAAAGGCCTGGGAGGATGGCCTCTACCATAAGAACCTCTACCTCCTGACGAGGTACCACTGAATCTTCCTGCATGACGTGCCCTGTTATCCGACCCATGACTACCTCCCTGTAGCAGAGCTATCTCAACTCTACGGCCCACATTGGATGCCTCCTGAAAAGTGATCTCACTCCCGGCTTGAGCCACTATACCCGACTGACCTGGCACCAGTGGTGGAACCACTGGAAGTAAACCCGCTCGAATGACACCCTCTATGAGGCCTACCAATCAGACTAGAGCATCCTGAAAAACTGGGGTGGCAATGAACCCTTCTGGGACCTGAGCTGGGCCCACCAAAACAGCTGTGATGGGAACCTCCTCCTCAAAATCAACTTGAGGCTCCGCCACTAGGGTTCTGCTGGGGTCTCGGACTGCTGAGCGATAGATGAAGAAGTGCGTGTTCTCGCCATCTGTGGAGAAATAGAGTAGAAATTCAATCGGTACTCGAAAAATAGAACCGCACGACGAGAAATAATAAATGCGAAACTTTCCTAACTCTGTATCCTCTGGGGGATATATATAGACGTCTCCGTACCGATCCCTCAGAATCTACCGAGTTTTTCGGTGACTTGTGAGACCTATGTAACCTAGAGCTCTAATATCAACTTGTCACGACCCGGATTTCCCACCCTCGGGAGTCGTGATGGCGCCTATTAATAGGAGCTAGGAAAGATAATTATCAATTACCTCTTTTAACGAACCACGACAATATTAGAAATAATGAAACATTTAATAATAAAGAGGAATTATCGAAGATAGTTAACTGAAAGAAATGTGGAAGTTTAACAAATCCTTTACCCAAGACTGGTGTCACAATAATCATGAACGTCTAGAGAATACTAAATACAAGGTTTGAGTGAAACATAACTGTCTACTTCGATACAAATGATAACAAACTAAATAAAATAGAAAGGACTCCGGGCTTGCGGACGTCAGCAAGGCTACCTCGAATGTCCCTGGACTGAAAGTTTACTCCTAGAATGCTACTACTACTCAAATGCTGCTCCAACACCTGGATCTGTGCAAAAATATGCACAGAGTGTAGCATTAGCACAACCGACCCCATGTGCTGGTAAGTGCCTGGCCTAACCCCGGCGAAGTAGTGACGAGGCTAGACCAGACTACCAGGTAAACATGTGCAGATATATATACAAGTACAACAAAGTAATAGCGGAAAGTAAACAATTAATGCTGGAAGGGGAACATGCTTATGGGGTAGCAGATAAAACGGAATATCAAGAATAACAAGGAAACTACATCTAACTTCTTCTAACACAGAATAAGGGAAAACAAACTACTTTCACTTGTTTCAATTTCCTCTCGTTACAGGCGTGCCACTCGATCCCATTTCTCAACATATCACGTGGTAGGAATACCACTCAATCCCATTTCATAATATCACGTGGTAAGCGTACCACTCGCTCCCATTTCATAATATCATGTGGTAGGCTTATCACTCGCTCCCATTTCATAATATCACGTGGTAGGCGTACCACTCGATCCCATTTTATAATATCACGTGGTAGGCGTACCACTCGATCCCATTTTATAATATCACGTGGTAGGCGTACCACTCGCTCCCATTTAATAATATCACGTGGTAGGAGTACCACTTGCTCCCATTTCATAGTATCACGTGGTAGGCGTACCACTGGCTCCCATTTCATAATATCACGTGGTAGGCGTACCACTCGCTCCCATTTCATAATATATAAGTGGTCGGCATGCCACACGATACCATTTCATAATATATAAGTGATCGGCGTGCCACACGATACCATTTCATAATATATAAGTGGTCGACGTGCCACACGATCCCATTTCATAATATATAAGTGGTCGGCGTGCGACACGATCCAATTCATAATATATAAGTGGTCGGCATGCCACACGATCCCATTTCATAATATATAAGTGGTCGGCGTGCCACACGATCCCATTTCATAATATATAAGTGGTCGGCGTGCCACACGATCCCATTTCGTAATATATAAGTGGTTGGAATGCCACACTATCCCATTTCATAATATATAAGTGGTCGGCATGCCACACGATCCCATTTCATAATATATAAGTGGTCGGCATGCCA
>MU716419.1:71530-108903 GCA_026770625.1 Nicotiana glauca
CGATCCCATTTCATAATATATAAGTGGTCGGCGTGCCACACAATCCCATTTCATAATATATAAGTGGTCGGCGTGCCACACGATCCCATTTCTTTCAACACAATACACAAAATAATCCCAGCTAGGGAACAAGATAATATAATAAACTATCCCGGCAAGGGAGATCCAGCTATAACCAAACTTATTCAATTTCTACTTAACATATTTAAACCAATGCTCAGTCTCAACAATTACTGGCTCCGTGTTTAAAGATTTCCAACCAAGTCCTCATAAACAACAATTCAGAATTCGATAATTGAGCAATTAAGGACTCGCGGTCATGCTCGACACCATTGTATAGATACTCGTTACCATGCCTATACACCGTACTCGACAATTAGCAATTAGCAAATAAGACTCTACTCATATTCCCTCAAGCCAAAGTTAGACCAAACACTTACCTCAAATGCTCCAAACTCATCTCAAGCCTCTAGTATAGCTTTACCCCTCGAATTCACCACAAAACCGCTCGAATGAGAAGGTTTGTGCTTGAAAAATCGCCTATGGAGTTTGTGTTTTGAAAGAACGAAGAAAATGGGTCTAAAATTGGTCTAAGTATGAAATTGCTGGGCCTCAGTTATGGGAATTGCGAACTGGGTTTGCAATTGCGAACTGGGTTCGCAATTGCGAACCCAGCAGGTCTGGGAATTGCGAGATATTAGTTCGCATTTGCGAACACTGGGCCTCAATGCAGACTTCGCATTTGCGATAGTCAACGTCGCATTTGCGACTGGGCGGCCCTCGCATTTGCGGACAAGTTGTCACATTTGCGACCCAAGCAGAGATCCTCCCTTATCGCATTTGCGATGGAGGATTTGCATGTGCGAGTCTCGCATTAGAGAGAAATCATTCGCAAATGCGAAGACACCAGACCTGACCTGCAACTATTTTTACAAAGTTCAAAAATGCAACTCGACACCTATCCAAAACTCACTCGAGCCCTCGGGGCTCCAAACCAAACATGTACACAACCTCAAAGACATCGTACAGACTTACTCGTGCTATCAAATCGCCAAAATAACATCGTTTACATAGAATCAAGCCTCCAAAACACATGATTTCCTTTCAACTTTCATAAAACTCAAATTTCCCATTTTAAGTTCGAAACACGACAAATGACGTCCATTTTCAACCAAACTTCACAGAAAGCGCTTAACACATATTTAAGACTTGTACCGGGCATCGGAACCAAAATTCGAGCCCGATACCATAGTCTTCTGATCAATTTTCATTTCAAAATTCCATATAAATTCCAGAAAAACAATTTTGCACAAAAATTCATTTCTCGGGCTTGGGACCTCGGAATTTGATTCCGGGCACACGCCCAAGACCAATATTTTTCTACCGACCCTACGGGACCGTTGAATCACGGGTCGGGTCCGTTTACCCAAAATGTTGACCGAAGTCAATATTATGCATATTAATATCAAAATTCACCATTTTTCACACAGAACTCATATATAAGCTTTCCGGCTATGCGCCCGAACTGCACCCGCAAATCGAGACAACTAAAAGCGAGTTTTTCAAAGCCTCGGAAGCACGGAAAAAGGGAGAAATTCGGTGATGACCCTTTGGGTCGTCACATAGAGAGTCATATTTAAATTATGAATTATTCTTTTATATAAATTCTCTTTCAAATAGAAAACATATTAAATAAAAGGAGTATTTTAAGAAAAATATCAAATTATAATATCAAAATTCTTTCGAGATTCATTACTCCTTAAGAGATACATATAAGATTTTGTATCGAACATATTACTTTTGATGTTTGAGTTGTAACGACGTTGCTGCTAGTTTGCATATTATGATATATGTCATACTTTTCGTATTATTAATAGTTATAATTTATAAATATTTGAAATAGATTATTTTTTATAATTTTGTGATTTTAATGTAATTTTATAATTATTTTTTATTTTATACTATCTTAAAATTCTTGAAATCAGTAAAATATAAAGATCCGTGGGACTTACGCCCCATGTCTCAGGGCTTACGCCTCGCCTCGTCAGAAATAAATGCCTCGCTTTACGCCCCCACCTTTTAAAACATTGGTTCTCAGTAACTAGTACTGATTTGTTTTTGGGGGGAGTGGGGGTGGGTGGGTTGTCATGATTAGTCATGTCTTCCCTCTTAATTCCTTGTTGTAATGAGTTGGTGAGGAGTTCACGACCTGTCACTGACCCTATATTTTTTCAAGAATTCTACCCTTGTATTCTTTTCCACCTTTTTCCTTTTGTATTATAGTGTATACGGTAAAATCGGAGGGTCCAATTCCTCGTCATCGAGGTACCTCAGAAGATCATCTCGAAGCCTCGAGACTACAAGGCCATGGTTGAGTTTCCTCCCTCGAGGTTCGTCTACTCCCGACCTTGGGACAATGCTGATCACGACTATGGTAGAAATGGGTAGTTCCCAAGGCACATGGTTAAGACTGACAGAGTGGGCTACCCTAACCCTGAATCAGGGTGTCATCTAGCTGTCCCATCTCCGCTTCTTTGTCATTAATATATTTGTGCTATGCTAGGATTCCCCTCCTATATAAAGGGGATCCTTGTCATTTTGTAAGGTCTGTTGCATCAATTGCTCCACATGAAATATACAAGAACATTCTCTCTGCTCTCTAACACCTTCTCTTGGTATTATTGCTTCCATTTGTTATCTTCATTATTGTTCATTATTTATTGCTTATCATTGTCCATAAAGAGCCTTCGTTAATTTTATTATAACTTTTAGTCATACTCCGATCACCCTCGTTAGCTCACAACCGAGCTCCGAAATCGACCTCGAGGCCCCTAAATCGACAAGCTCGAGGCCCCGATTGTTAATCTATCGGTTTGGTTATCACCTTAATCCTTACTCTTATTTAGCTTCTAAGTCTCACATACATAGCATCAACTTCTTAACAATTAGCATAAAAATAGATTACGTATTTTTAGAGTCCCATCATCAAATTTCATTGTTGTTACCATTTTCACGGTAAACAGTTTGGCGCCCACCGTGGGGCTAAAAATAATAGGGATTATTTTCTTGCTGGTTTCATTACACAATGCAAGTTACCTTTCACACCTTTTCTTATCAAAGAACTTCAATTTTAGGTCGAAATTCCTAGCTCAGTGAATAGAGTTGAAAACAACAATCTTGAAAACCATGGAGGGAACGGTGTAGCTGCTCTAGGTGTTTGTGTGCCACCATGAAACCTTGAGAATGCACCAGGACCAATTCCAGTGGACGTGGTTCGTACGACGCTCAACAGGTCGATATAAGCTCACAAACCAACAGGAGCATGCACCAAGGAGATCCACAAAAAGCTCAGAAAACCCCAACCGCGGAAGAACGGGAGGTTAGCCTTCATGTTATTTTTGAAATGTTGCAGGCACAACAGATGGCCATTTTCTCAGCTACAAAGTTACCAAAAAACTCCTAGCACAGTAGCATCGGTGGCAGCTTCCCCAGCTAAACATGTACCGAAGAGATCGAGCAATAACGGGTCGATAGCCGACCCTATCATCGTAAATATGATTGACGACCTCACTAGAAGGATCGAATCGGTCAAGAAAATGATGGAAGCCAACAATAAAAAGGTCAAGACTTACAACTCCAGGGTTGACCAAATTCTATGAGCGCCCCCGATCTTAAAAGGTGTAGACTCAAAGAAGTTCATAAAGCAACCATTCCCATAGGAAGCGGCCCCGAAATGCATTCTGAAGAAGTTCAGAATGCTAGACCTTTAGAAATATAACGATACATCGGACCCCAATGAGCATGTCACCGCTTACACCCATGCAGTAAAGGGAAACGACATGAAGGCTAACGAAATCGAGTTCGTCCTACTGAAAAAGTTCGAAGAAACACTTTCTAAAGGGGCAATGATGTGGTATCATAACTTGGCCCCAAACTCTATAGATTCATTTGCCATGCTGGCAGATTCCTTCATAAAGGAGCATGCCGGGGCCATCAAGGTGGCCACAAGGAAATCTGACGTCTTCAAAATCAAGCAAAGGGAGAACGAGATGCTGTGATAATTTGTATCTCGCTTTCAAATGAAACGAACGAAACTACCACCGGTCTCTGACGGCTGTGCGCTGCAAGCCTTCACTCAAGGTCTGAATGGGTGAAGCTCGATGGCTTTTAAGCAGCTAAAAGAGAACCTAGTTGAATATCCTGTCGCGACCTGGTCGGACGTCTACAACTGATACCAATCAAAAATTAGGGTCAAAGATGACCAGCTGGGAGCCCCCTCGAGCTTAGTATACCCAAGCAGGCTACTGGCGAAGTAGCCACAGCCAAATAAAGAAAGATACCAGCCATACACCGAAGACAGAAGGAATGCTCCGAGGCATAACAAACCTCGCAACGATTGAAGGATAGATCGAGGATAGAATCCTCGGGGACTGATCAACAGATCCGGGTTCGATCGGAACGTGGGGCCAGCAGAGGCACCTCTCTTATCAGAATACAACTTCAACGTCGATATGTCAGACATCGTGTTCTCCATCAACAAAATTAGAGATGCCAGTCGGATCCTTCCTAAAGGAATCATAACTTAGTATGTGAATTTCACAATACCCATAGCCACAAGACCGAGGATTTCCACCAGCTCCGAGAGGAAGTAGCCAGACTACTCATCAATAAGGGTCACCTCCAAGAATTCATAAGCGACCGACCCAAAAATTAGTTTCGGGAAAAAAAGGCGGCTAAGAAGAACGTCCGCAACATGTTACCCATATAATCTTGGGAGGAATCGATGCTCCACAGGAACCCGTGATAAGAAGGATAAAAATTTCCATCACCGGAGAAAAGAGAACCCGAGGGTACATACCCGAAGATGCCCTCACATTTAGAGAAGAGGACACTAAGACCTTGTCTCAACCTCATAATAACGCACTGGTAATCTCTTTCCTCATAAATAGAACAGCTTGGACTTCTTGACCAAATCGTGCTCGCCACTCGAGTCCTCAACGGATTCAACGTGGCAAGTGAAACAATGAGAGGAGAAATCACCCTCCTAGTTAACGTGGCCGGCACAATGCAAAATATCAAATTTCATGTCATAAAAGGAGACATGATGTACAAAGCCATGTTCAGACAGCCGTGGATACACTACATGAGAGAAGTACCGCAAACTCTCTGCCAAATGATGAAATTCCTAACAAATGATGGGATTAAAACCATTTATGGGGAACAGCATACGGCGAGGGAAATGTTCGCAGTGCACGATGTGGCACCGGCACCAATACCTCAACTCACAAAAGAGCCAAAGTGTAGTCAAACTACACCTTCGGTTAAACCTGACTAAACAAAGCAAAGGACCATACCGCATCCTCATCACACGCGACTAGAGATATCGGATCTCGAAAAATCATTGGCATATCCCGCACTAACGTATAACCATCCCCCTTTGCATTTTATATTTCACACTAACCCTTGTGCAGGCGTCCGATCGAAGTAATCAAAATGCTGACCTAGCTCGAAGACCTTAAGGTTTCAAAACATCCGTGCACTCTTTTCCTTAGGCCAAGTTTTTATCCCGAAAAGGGATTTATCGGCAAGGTTTTTAATGAGGCAACATACACATGCTACCTCAGGAAGACTCGACAAGTATTCAAGGCTTTTTTTGCATCAACCCTAAACAATGGGGGGCATCCCCCCGGGGTCCCAATAGGAAATGATGTACTGGGCCAAATGGTCGAACGAACTGTATCCGTATAGCCGAGCCCCCGATAGCGGAAATATGTATACTTGTACCAAGTAATAGAAGAACACCTTTTTTCAAAGCATCTCACACTCTAAGAAAAACTTGGCATTTTTAAAATAATGACTCCTTCGTCGACAACGACCCGAACACTCGGGGACTACTGTCAACAATTCAACACATGCATGACCTTCGGGTCGGGATGCCAAACTCATAAGCCCTCAATGAGGCAACATGAAAATCACAAAATATCTCCAAGGCCGAAAGTGTCCCGAAGGAGAAACGTGATAAAGAAGGAATTTAACATCAAATATCCTCCCGATATCCTAGGCTGATGCGAACATGTATCTCGATACATTAGTTCGATATTGAAGAAATACCTCAAAACCATGAAGAAGGACTACGGCTGGGGAGACGAGGTTGTGGTTCAGATCCCAGGCCCCGAGGAGAGCATCACTACCCACATAGAGGGGTTTTACATGTTTACACTTACCCCTTCATACTGGGTTCCCTCGATCCGTAGTGATAGACTTCTGCAAAACATACGTTGTCACCCTCGATCAGATCCATCCCTCACTTTGGCGCATCGTCATCATGATGCGCTATTTTTTCGGAAAGGACAAGGGGTTGGAATTTACCATATATCATCTTATTTGACTGTATCGATCCTATCTGTTTCGAGGGCTCATCAAGATGCAACGTCGAACAAAGAAGGTCTTCTTTGCTAGTAACAATGAAGCCAAAGATCGAGGCTAGATGAGCCGGTTTATCAGAGTAAGGACTTCGAATGCCATTCCCAGGGACAAAATGTCATTCCCGGAGAGATGAAACTTTAATCGTAAGTGGTATTCCTTAACAAATACTTCTTTATATTATGCTTCCGTGTTCCATAATATTTTTATCTTTTCTACATATGTTGCTTGGATGCCTTATGCTATCTCAGACCTCGAGGAATTGGTCCAAAAGTTAGTTGTCACCTTCTCGTATGATGAACGCAAATGGCACAGTTTATCGAGGGGTAAATGGGAGGTCAAGCATCATGGTGAGTTCTCTTCCCAAGCTTTGATACCTTTCTTTTACTGGTGATGTCATCTCATTCATATTTATTTGAGCAGGCATTAGAGATGTCTCTAAAATAAGGACAACCCAGTCTGGGGAAGGGCCGAGTCCCCAATTTCGAAATTGGGAAAAGACAACAAAAAAAGGGCTTCAAAGCCCGAAGATATCCAGGAAAAGGCGGCCCCTACTCAAAATCCGAGGAGAAAACTCATCCATGTGGACTTGGATTCAGGTATTCCACACCTGGAAGACGAAGAGAACGAAGGTAAAGAATCGATACTGGTACCCCGAACTCGGAAGCCAATAGAGGCTGCCAAGTCCTCCAAACCTGATACCTTGCCTCCGAAGAAAGATTCGGGAAAAGCTCTCGAGTCCCCCGAGATCAAGATCACACCTCCTCCTTCAACAAATACGTCGGAGGGGACAAGTGTTTAGAGGACTGAAGTTAATCAGAGAACCCCGAGTGAGGAGCTTGGAGCCATGACAATGGGTCACTCACTTTCTCAGCCAACTTACTCAGAGGAAACAACATAGGATACTCGGGCTCTACGAACACCCGACTCGAGCAAGGTCCTTGAAGAAGACCCTTTCTAGACTATTTCATTGGGATTGACAATGATGTTGACCTTAATAATGCATCCACCATCTTCGAAGAGGCTCAACGTCTCCTCTCCCGGGTAAATACTAACTTTCATTGTTGTAATTTTTTCTTTTCTTCCCTTCCTTTGACTGACATATCTTCATTTCATGTATAGGCCATCGTCAAGTATAGAGCTAACTTGAGCCAAAGTGAGGCTGAGATCGGGAAGGTTTCGGGTAAAGAGAAGGCCCTGAGGCTCCTCTATAGCCAAAAGGAGGAGGAGCTTAAGGACATTCGGGCTGAATTGGCCAAAGCTCGAAAAAATGATACCGAGCTAGATGAATAGGTAGCTGTGATTTTAATAGAGTACGGTCTTCTTGGCCTTACTTCAGAGGCTAACACTTTGATATCTCAGCTGCATTAGAAGTTGGAGATGATTGTGCAGCTTCGGGGCGAGGTTGATCAAAATAAAAAGAGAACATGGATCGGCTTGTTGCCGATAAGGAAGCCGTTACAGCCCGAATGACCCCGGCTAAAACTCATATCTAAGGCATTAAAGTGAAGAGTCTAGCCCAGGCCAAGAAAATTGAGGAGTTAGAGGCAAAGCTTGCTAGAGACGGGTCGAAGCTGGACAGGCCAAAGCTGTAGTTGAGAAGATGAAAGCTACAACTGATAAGACCATTGTCGTATACTTAAGGGATGCTAAGGCTATTCAAGTGGAATTGAGGGAGACCTCCGATCTAGAAAATAGAGTAATGATTTGCCCAAGTTCCAGGCTCGGAGGGAGACTCTCGAAGAAATCCATGCCCGATGATTTGACCTTACTGAGGAAATAGCCCAAGCAAAGGCGCTGGAAACCAATGCCAGGTTTCTTGTTTGTGATGAATATGCTATGAGTGGCTCCGAGGGCAAGAAAGGTGAAGAAAGTGTCCCCGAGGAAGAGGAGGTTCCCGGAGATAGAGCTGCCGAGGGTGCAGTTCCTGAGGATATTGCTTATGGGGATGTAACCCCGAAATAGATTGGGTTCGCTTTTTCGTTTTTTTTGTAAGGCCCTTCGTAGGCATTGTAAATATACTTTGTAAAACATCTCTAATGAATATAAAGAACCTATTTGCTTTATCTTCAGTTTGTGTTGAATTTTGTTTCGTCTTCATCTGTGAATTATTTTTACATAACTCTAATGAGTAGTCCAAATAGTAGACTCAGAACATAATAAACCCTTAGGTTTTTTATTGATCAACATAATACCTCTTAATTTTTTAGTTAATCCTCGAGCTAAGCTTAAATTAATTTGATGTGAGCTCGGGATGTCGGGACTCTTGAATCCGGGTTGAGTGAGAGCAAGGTCTCGAACCCTATATATTTTGGCCTTTATGATCTCTTTATATCGACCCATAGGATCTTTTAGGTCAGCCCTTAGGTTCTTTTAGGTCGGCCCTTAGGCTCTTTTAGGTTGGGCCAATTCGACCTGTAAAGTGGCTATAATTTTCCCCTTTTTCGACCAAAAAATTTAGTGAAAATTTATATATGCCTTAGCATGTGTTTTTTGTTCCTGTTGGATTTTTTGGAGGTTCGATGGATCAGAACATTATTTGTGATTTGTTTGTGTAAACATAGTCGAATACCTCTTGAGGTTTTTTCAAATGCTGATGTTATCATAGCCTCTAAATAATTCGGGGGCTGATTTTATCGAAGCCCTTTATCTTTCCTTTTGCCGAGGGTAGCCTATTTTTTCAAATTATTTGAAGGCCTTTAATTTATGGCGGAATTCGGACGTCCCAGAGCCGCATTATTGCAATCATGGCCTTTGGGTATGTCTCTTGGAATTGTTTCTCGATAACCTTCAAAAGGTTAGTCCCCGAGTATGATGGCCTTAGCCTTTATATCGATGGGATGCCTCTTTGAGGTCTTATGAGTCTGAGTGTTTGATGATTGGTATGTGTTTGACTGTCGATGACACTCCCCGAGTATCTCGTGGGTGCATTAGTGCTTTGGATCGTGAGTCGTTTCCTATAGGACTATAAGTGTAGAGCTCGTATAATAGCAAACTTCTTTGCGACATAAAGTGTTTTCTTTGCGACATAAAGTGTTTTTGATATAAATAGTTTGTTTCTTCAAATAATTGATACATGCGTACATGTTTTGCCATCAGGGCTCGACTATTCTATATGGACACGGTTCATCTGACTGTTTGGCCCATTACAAAGTTCTCCTATTGAAGCCCTCTTAGGCGTGAAGTATTTCCTCAAAAATATGACCTCAGAGGGTGATGCCCCCCCAATATTTGAGGTTTATTGAAAAGAAGACTTGGATACTGTTGAGTTCTCCTTACGTAGCATATAGTTATTGCCTCGTTAAAAACCTTGTCGATAAAACCCATTTGGGACAAAATCTAATCTAAGGGAAAAAGAGTGCAACGCATGCGCTATGGCCTTTGTGTAAAAAGGTGCCTTCGATATCTTCGATCGTACACCAGCAATGTGTTAGTTTCAAATTCAAATAGACAAGAAAGATACATTCGTACCTTAGTAATAATATCGTTTGAGTAATGATACGTTCCAATTGTTCGACAATTGTTCACCTTCTATTGTGCTTAGTTTGTAAGATCCTTTACCGACAACTACGAGGACTCGGTACAGTCCTTCCCAATTCGAGCCTAGTTTCCCTTTATTTGGGTCTCGAGTATTGAGGGTGACTTTCCATAAAACTAAGTCCCCGATTCCGAAGTGTCGAAGGTTAGTCCTTCTATTGCAGTATCTTTCGATCCTCTGCTTCCGCGCGACCATCCGAACAAGTGTTGTTTCTCGGTTTTCATCTAATAGCTTGAGGCTAGTATTCATAGCCTCGTTATTTGAATCCTCTAATGCATGTCAAAATCTGGCACTGGGTTCTCTGACTTTGACAGGGATGAGGGCCTCGGAGCCATATACTAAAGAAAATGGAGTAGCCCTCGTGCTAGACTTTGATGTTGTTCGATATGCACAATGGACCTCGGGTAGAACTTCTCTCCATTTCCCCTTTGCATTGTCCAAACTTTTCTACAAGTTTTGAATGATAGTTTTGTTTGTTGTATCACCCTGTCCATTTCTAGTTGGGTGGTATGGTTTTTATAAGATCCTCTTCATTCTGTGCGCTTTGAGGAACTCTGTTACCTTGCTACCGATGAATTGTTTTCCATTGTCACATACAATCTCGGCTGGTATCCCGAACAGACATATGATGTGGTCCCAGATGAAGTCAATGACTACTTTTTCTTTGACCTTCGCGAAAGTCTGTTCTTCCACCCATTTAGAAAAATAATCAGTCATAAATAAAATAAGTTTAGCTTTACCTGGGGCCGTTGGTAGAGGGACGACTATGTCCATTCCCTATTCATGAAAGGCCACGGGGATAGAACCGAGTGGAGTTGTTCTCCGGGCCGATGGATCATCGGTGCAAACCTTTGACATTTATCACACTTTTTAACGAATTCCTTAGTATCGATTTCCATGTTATCCTAGTAATAACCTGCTCTAATAACTTTGCGAACCTAAGACTCAGCGTCGGAGAGATTCCTACAAGTACCTTCGTGAATTTCTCGTAGAACATAATCAGTGTCCCCCAGCCCTAAACATACCGACATTGTCCCGTCGAATGTTCTCCGGTACAATGTTCCATCTTCATCTAATACAAACCTATCAGCCTTGGTTTGTAGGGCCCTCGATTCTTTATGTTCCGATGAGAGTCTTCCATTTTTCAAGTAACCAAGTCAAACTTGTTGAATTTATCTCGGCTTAATCCTCTTTAACCACATATCTCAATAATTGAACGGCGGTATGTTTTCTTCTTCGACCGAGGATCCCGATTAGCAAGTGCATCGGCCTCACTATTTTGTTCTCGAGGCACATGATCCAGAGTCCACTCCTTGAAGCGGTGCAAAGTTACCTGTAGCATATCCATGTACCATTGCATCCTATCCTCTTCAACTTCAAAACGTTTGTTCACCTGGTTCACCACCTACAGTGAATCGCACTTAGCTTCAATGACTTCTGCTCCTAAGCCTTAGCTAGTTCGAGACCTGCAATTATGGCCTCATGCTCGGCCTTATTATTAGCTAACCTAAAAGTTTTGATAGATTTTCTAATGGTACCACCCGTATATGTCTTTAAGACAATACCAAGCCCGGACCCTTTCACATTCGAAGCACCGTCCGTGAAAAGGGCCCATACCCCCGATGATGTACCCCATCTTAGTAGGAGCTCTTTCTCCACTTCGGGTATGAGAGTCGGCGTAAAATCGGTCATAAAGTCAGCTAGGATTTGTGACTTGATGGTTGTTCGGGGTTGATACTCGATATTGTACCCACTAAGTTTGACAGCCCATTTGTCCAACCGGCCCGATAGCTCGGTCTTATGCAAAACATTTCAAAGGGGGTAAGTTGTTAATACACGTATGGGATAACACTAAAAATATAGTTTTAGCTTTCTAGATGCTCTTATCAATGCAAGTACTAATTTTTCTAAGTGAAGGTATCAAGTTTCAGCACGCCTAAAGTTCGGCTCACATAATAAACAGGGAACTGCGTACCTTGATCTTCTCGAACTAATACACCGCTTACCGCTATCTTGGATACTTTCAAGTATAGGTAAAGTTTCTCATCTACATTCGGGATGTAAAGTAAAGGCGGGCTCGATAGATATTACGTCAATACTTCTAAGGATTGATGACATTTCGGGGTCCACGCGAAGTCCTATTTCTTTTTTAGCAACGAAAAGAACCTATGACTCCGAACTGATGACCTCGAAATGAATTGACTCAGGGCAGTTATTCGTCCTGTTATATTTTGCACGGCCTTCACACTATCCACGATCGTGATGTCCTCAATGGCCTTGATCTTATCGCGGTTAATTTCGATATCTCGATTTGACACCATGAAGCCGAGGAACTTACTCGATCTAACTCCGAAGGCACATTTCTCCCGGTTAAGCTTCATGTTGTACTTTCTCAAAAATTTGAATGTTTCCTACAAATGAGTCAAATGGTCCTCTATGCGTAGGGGCTTAACCAACATATCATCAATGTAAACTTCCATTGTTTTACCTATTTATTCTTCGAATATTTTGTTAACTAGTCGTTGATATGTAGCTCCCAAATTTTGTAGACCGAAGGGCATTACATTGTAACAATAAGTTCCAAATTTAGTAATAAACGAAGTCTTTTCCTGGTCCTTCATTTTCATCTGAATTCTATTGTACCCGGAGTAGGCGCGATAAAAGTTGGGATCTCGTGGCTGGCCGTGGCATCGATCATACGATCGAGTTGGGCATTGGGAAAGAGTCTTTTGGGAATGCTTTGTTCAAGTCCTTATAATCTACATACATTCTAAGTTTGTTTCCTTTTTTAGGAATTACAACTAAAACGGGGGCCTCCTTTTTGGCTTTACCGGTTTGAACCTGGGGTTAATGCTTAGCCGATGTGTTGTGATTTCTGGTGGAATCCCTATCATATGTAAATGGGACCAAGCAAAGCAATCCATATTATCAATAAGAAATTGAATAAGTTTTTTTTTTGAATTCGGGAGTTAATCCCGTTCCCAGGTATACCTTTCTCTCGGGCATGTATTCGATCAGTATGACCTGCTCCAGTTCCTCTATGTTTGATTTTGTTGCATCGGACTCTTCTGGAACGACGAAGGTTAGAGGAGTAAGTAAGTCCTCTTCTTCATCTTCGATTACCTACTGCTCTGATTCCGTCGAGGCTGGGGTGGTGATTACTATTTAGCTATCTGTTTACCTTTGATGCTCGATTTCTTTGAGGCCAAATGCTCTGGTATCCGTACCATTTCCTCTATTGCAAGCATCTCCTTTTCAGCATGTTGCTCTCCGTAAACTGTTTTCACTACTTCTTCTGTTGGGAATTTCATCATCTGGTGAAGAGTTGAAGATACTGCCCTCATGTTGTGTATCCATGGTCTCCCGAGGAGTGCATTATACCGCATTTTGCCTTCAATAACATGGAATTTCGTATCCTGTATGGTTCCGACTATGTTTACTAGTAGGATTATCTCCCCCTTTGTTGTTTTACTTTCCATATTGAAGCCATTTAGGACCCGAGATGCAGGTACAATTTGATCTTGTAGGCCGAGTTGTTCTACGACCCTTGATCCGATTATGTTTGTCGAGCTACCTGGATCCACTAGAACACGTTTAAATTGAAATTTTTTAAAATTATAGAATTACTAGGGCATCATTGTGCGGTTGAGGTATGCCTTCCACTTCCTCGTCATAGAATGATAAGGCGTCCTCGGGCACATAGCGCTGAGTCCGTTTTTCTCTTGTGATTGAAACCTTGGTGCATCTGAACACAGGTCTTGTGGGATATCGACACTCCCAACGATTATGTGGATTACATATTGTGGTTCTTCCTGCTCATTGTTTCTTGCATTTCTCTCCTTGGAGTAGTTTTTAGCTCGATCACTGAGAAATTCTTGAAGGTGACCCTCGTTGAACAGCTGAGCTACCTCCTCACTTAGCTTTCTGCAGTCTTGGGTTCTATGGCTATGTATGCCATGATACTTAGACATAAAGTTTGGATTCCTCTGAGAAGCATCAATTTGGATAGTCCTGGGCCACCTAGTATCTTTGATTCTTTCGATAGCTGACAAAATCCCCGATGCATCTACGCTAAAGTTGTACTCCGACAATCGAGATGCCTATACGAGATCGGTATGCTTATTGAATCCGCTCTTACTCATGAGTCCACAAGAGCTTTGATCTCAATCGTTTCTCTGATCATTGCGAGGAGCGTTACGGCCTAAACCATTGTTTTTCCGATCAACATACGGCTGATACCGTTCTTTGTTTGACCTTGATTTCTCCAATCATTGTGAGGAGCGTTACGGCCTAAACCATTGTTTTTTCGATCAACATACGGCTGATACCGTTCTTTGTTTGACCTTGATTCCCTGTATGTATCCCTCGGGGTCTTAACTACCGACCGGTTAGGATGAACTGAACCCGAGAGAGCTCCCAACTGGTCGTCCTCGACCCTAATCTTCGATTGGTAACAATTATGTACATCAGACCATGTCACAACTGGATACTCGATTAGATTCTGCTTTAGTTATTGAGACGCAGTCGAACTCCTTTCATTCAAACCCTGCATAAAAGCTTGTACTGCCCAGTTGTCCAAGACCGGTGGTAACTCTATTCGCTCCATATGGAACCCAGACATGAACTCCCTCAACATCTCATCGTTCCTTTATTTTATCTTGACGACGATCGATTTTCTCGTTGCCACCTTTATTGCTCTGGCGTGTGCTTCCACGAAGGCGTCTGTTAACATAGCAAATGAATCAATAGAATTAGAAGACAAGTTTTGATACCAAAGTCTAGCTCCTTTCCAAAATGTTTCTCCAAACATTTTTAACAATACTGATTCGATCTCATCATCGTTCAAGTCAATTCCTTTGATCCTGCAAGTGTATGAAATAATATGCTCGTTCGGGTCGATTGTCCTGTTATACTTGGGTATATCGGGTATGCGAAACGTTTTAGAGATGGGCATCGGAGCCGCGCTTTGAGGGAATGGTTTTTGTATGAACTTTTTTGCATCTAAACCTTTCAAAACTGGAAGTGCCGCTGATATCTAGCCAACACGGGATTTATAAGTCTTTACCTTCTCATCATTGTCCTCAATCTTCTTTTCTACAGACTCAATCCACTTGGTGAGATCTTTGAGCATCCTCATAATAGTGGAGTCACTACCCGAGTCATTTCTGTTTGACCTCTTTAGCGCTGGTTCAACACGTCGAGTGTTTTGTAGTTCAGCTATACTCGGAGTTTTATTCTGACTTTGCAATTGAGCGATGGAGATCTGCCTAGCGTGTAACATCTCGAATATCATTAGGAAGGTTGGCTCCCCCATATCCTATACCTGGTGTTCCTTGTCCCACAGATCGGGCTTCTCTACGTAAACTCCCTCGGGGCCTGGTCCTAAATATGCATCCAAAGCAATGTGTGAATTGACATCAACTGGTTCCATATTTGGCACTTCCCCATGGTTTATCAGTCGTACACCGACCCCTAATTTGTTGTTTTTCCAATGAAATCCAAGTTCTTCCTTGTCATGAACAAGTGCATTTTGCGAGTTCGACATGTTTAATCCTGAGAATCAGAAAATATTGATAAGAAAAAACATAAAAGTAACGTATTATCTTTATCCCCACAGTGGCACCAAACTATTTGCCTCGAAATATGAGTATAACAACAACATATCTAGTAAAATCCAACTTGTGGGATCTGGGGAGAGTAGAGTGTACGCATACCTTTTCCTTATCCCAAAAAGGGCAGAGAGGCAAACCTCGAAATACGAGTAATAATCAAATTTGATTTGTAGTTTTAAAAATATGTGATTTAGTTCAAAACCAGTTAATAATCAAGAAATATGAAGTATAAATGCAAGAAAGAAGTGAATCAAACCAGTGTTACTCAAGCAGTTCTGACCTCAAGATGAACCAAGAACAATAAAGTAAGAGCAATAGAGAGAAAAGACAAGTCTGATGAGCAATGAGCCAGAAGTAAGATAGTATATTATTTGTCAATGATTAGATGATGTTGGGTTCCCCTTTATATAATAGGGAAACCCTAAATAAGGTAGATTTTCATTTTCAGTAAGGAATATTATTGGGACAACTAACTGCCTAGTACGGAATAGTACAATCTTATTCCGGGATTTGCACCCTAATCTTGGGGACGTAGGAATCTTGCTCATTCTGTTACAAATTCACAACGGCATTATTCGGAGTTGAGCATACTCGGCTTCGGTATTCCTCGTACTCCTATCTTTGGGCATTGTTTTCTGTCTTCGAGCTCGAGTCTGGTCCGTCGACCTCTAACTTGACCTTACCCGAATACGGACCTAAGGCGATCCCTCGAACCTAAAAAATCGAGCGTGCATGATTTCAATCGTGTACATATAATTTCATATAAAACTGGAAATATGGGTTTTCATAATCTTGAGAAGATTCTGATATATGTGTATGTGCAGTTGAATAAGAGACACTATTACAGAATGTACAAATTAAATGTTGTGAATGATACAACCAACATGAATGCTGACGTGGATGCTGACTCAGCAGAGGCCCACGTGATTCTACATCAGTATGTTTTGAAGAGGACTACGAATGGCAAAATGGTTATAGGAAAACAATTAACCACACATATTATCCACTAAAAAATAGGTTGGATAATGAACTTTTTAAAAACGGATCAAATATGGATAAGAACCATATTATCCATTTAGAAAATGGATAACCAATGAGTAACAAATGGATAATTAATGAGTCTAACTGTTACATTTGTAAAGTCTCAAATTGGGGTTTTCTTAAGTTAGCGAGACTAAGAATTCTCCCAAAAGTGAGCATATACATGAAGTCATGTCAAATATGAGCCAAAGTTATCCGTATTAAATATGAGTCGGGTCAGATAATTGATTCATTTTTTCATTATCCGTTTTCGATCAGAACCATATCCGATCCGACCTGCCCGTTTGCCACTCCTAAAGAGGACTGGTGCAAGGTTTAGTATAAATAACAGGCAGAATACTGTATAAGGCAGCCAATTTGTTATGTGAAGTCTGTAATTCTCATCCCGTTCTTCTAGCCTCTCATCTCCTTCTTCTTTGTCAATTTCCAGTAATTTACCTTTCAAGCATACAGTTCCTTATAATTTCTGTTGAGGAATACAACTATCGAGTTTATTGGTTGTGGATTGTGTTGTTAGATTTTCAGTTTGTTTCATTAAAACTCCAGTAACGTTCCTAGCACAATTTTTAACTTGACACTTGGGGGTCTTTTGGTAGGGTCTATAAGAATAGTATATTGAATATAGTGTGTTAGTAATGGTTGAGTTAGTAACGTTAGAATTAGTTATGCTGTAATTAGTTATGTTAGAATTATTTTTTATTCACTATTTGGTTTGATATAGTAAAAGTTTTAAGCACTGCATATATGGGGTTGTATACATGCTTAGTTATGTATTAAAAACTGTGGTATTACTAATGTCATGCTTTGCTATATATTTGTTATACATAATATAATATTAAATAGGGTGTATAACTAATACATGTATTAATTATATATAGGCTGAAAAATTCTACTCCCTCTGTTCCAGTTTATATGAACTTATTTCTTTTTTGGTTCGTTTAAAAAAGAATGACTACTTTTTAAATTTGGAAATAATTTTGCTTAAACTTAGAATTCTATCCTCAATGAGAAGTTTTTATAAACATACAAATACTCTGGGCTTTTTAACTTGTTTAGGACCACAAATTCCTAAAGTCTTCATTTTTTTTAAACTCCGTGCCCAGTCAAACAAATTTATATAAATTGGAACGGAAAAAGTACCAAATAAGGAGATTAATAATATCAAAACTAATACATATATTATTTTTCTCTAATACATCCTGTCAAACGACCCCTTAACTCATAAGAGTAGTATCAACTATCAAGTTGCGTGGTTCCTTCATTTTCTTGTCAAATATTTGAAAATAACCAAGAACTTCCAGTATTCCATTTGCACTTATTATCAAATCATTGAATACATGCATACCCCTCCTAAATTCAATTCTTACTGCAAACAGATTCAGATATATTTTCCTTTTTCCTTTGCCTTCAGTAGCATTATTCCTGTTGTGGGGAAGCCCATCATTTAGGGAAAACTACCCTATATACCTACTTAATCAAAAGTAATTACATCAAATACCTATTCTACTACAATTAATTACCCGCCCAACCCAATAAATAATTAGCTTTCCTTTTTTTTTTTCTCCTTATCAATTCTCGCTGCTGCCGCTACCCATTTCTCAAGGAGAAGCAGCAAACACTTTTAAGAAGTTTCAAAATTATTTTTTCTTTTTACTCCATGAATAATCACATTTCTCAATCGAAAGTTCAATCACAAAAGAGATAGCATTTGTATGATGTTAGTATTTTACCTTTTTCTTGCTATAGTCACCTTTTTTTTATTTGTGCTCCGTAATTTTTTGTTCTCCTAAAAGTAAAACAAAAAATAATATGTACTATCTAACTAAAATTTGAATTTTCATGTGTGTTAAAGTGTTTGTTGTTGGAATGTATTAGGTATTGTTCTTTAATTATGATATTAGTGCTAATTTTCAAAGATTTTATTGTGAGAAAATTAAATCCATCATTGAAGGATCTTGAAACTTGAAACTCATAACTTGGTTTGTTTGAGTTTTTAGTTGTTTTGATTCAATCCTGTATGGGTTTGTTTGAAAAGTCGATTGGAGGTTGTAGCTAAAGTTTTAGTCAATTTGAGGAGATTTTGTAGTAGATTTTAGAAATTTAGGTTGAAATATAGTTGAACCGGAGAAGAAGACGAATTTGTATTGTATACCTAAATAGTATATAAATTTACCTTTGGTATATAATTTTATTCCAACTATATACCCTATTAGTATAGCTATATACTATATTGGTATCATATGCTAATTGAATCATCTTTAGATTGTATTAGCTACATTTAATTGGTACAATATTTGATTTTCTTTTAATAATAATAAAATAGTACAATTTCTTGAAATACTTTATCATATTAATATGTGGTACACTATTTTTTTTTCTCTTCATGCATGTGTGTTATGTCATAGTAGTATAGTCATATAGTTGCCATGAATTAACCAGTAAAACTGTATACCGTGTTGGTATAGTTATATGCTATATTGGTATCATATGATAGTTTGAACATTATTTTGGTTATTTTAGCTGCATTTTGAGTGAATTCTATTATGAAATTATTTTGTGTGCCGATGGATATAAATTCTGTATATTATGTAATAATTTTTATAGTTTTAGGTAATTGTTGGAATGAACCCATACAACTATATACCCTATTAGTATACGGAGTGAGCAAGTTATTTTGCGAATATTTAGCTTGCAATACGAGCATGTAATTTTCTCATACTTTTATTGTGTCATTTAATATTTTGGTACAGTAGTATAGTCGCAGATAGTTGTAGAAATATTCTAGAGCAATCATATGCTTTGTTGGTATACATATATACCATATTGGTATCACATGATACTAGAAGTCTTTTTTGCTACTTATACTTTTATTGTATTTTTTAATATTTTATTATTATTTTTATTCTAACTAGTATATATGGATATTTGGTTGCCATAGATTATGTTTTCTTGCTCTATAATTGATTGTATTATTGCTAATGGTAGAGCGTGTAATGATATTTGTAGGGAAGGAGATCAAGGTGTGCTTAGCAGCAGTCAATGTGATATTCAGTGGTTTAGATCAAGTGACAACTGATATTATTTCAGTCTGATAATTAAATTTTAAAAAATGAGAAAGAAAAAAAAAACAAAAGGTATATTGTACTAATTATATTTAAAAAAGGTGAACAAATATTTACAATATCAATTATTTTTCTTATTGTTAAAAAAAATAGTGAAAAAGGTAAATGAAATTAGATTATGAGAGAAAAAAAATATAAAAAAGAAGTTAAATAAAATTAAGAAAAGGAAAAAGATAAAATAAGAAGAAAACGAGAAAAAAGAAAAGGAAAAAAAAAAGAAAAGAAGCATAGAAATAAAAAAGAATTGGAGAAAAAAAAATCTCCACAAAAACTACTATGAGTAGGAAATATAATTAGTTTGATGGGTAGGAAAACAAATGGATAGACAAGGATAAATAATTTTATTTTTGTGGGTAACTGTGTCATTCTCCCAATCATTTATCTCCATCCCTCTATACGTTGCTACTTTAATTTCAAGAAATGGTGCCGAGTGACCTTTTATGGGCCCATTACTTATTTTTTGGCCAGGTAAGAAATATATCGGTTTATTAATCCTTGCATGTGAATTTTGCCTACTATGAATGACCGTTTTACCCTTTAATATATTTTGGGGCTATACACTTCCAATTTTCTTTTTTCTTTGATTTTTTTTTTTAATTCGCTCATTAGCTCTATAGGATTCCAATTGGAGTCCATTTAAAAAAATTCATATAGAGCATAAGTTGTGGTTGTAACACCCCGTAAATTCGGCTTAGGTGTGAATATGGTGAATGAGTGGTAAGGTTATATTTTGAACACGTGAAGTCTCAAAGGGATGATTGTGGGCAAAATAGTTGTTTCAAAAATCAAGATGGAAAGAGAGGTGCATAAGATTTGACAAAATCGACTAAGTTGCAAAAGATCTGCCTTCCATCAAGTTTTAGTGAAAATGTGTAAGGAATTGGGAAAAATGCAAAGCATGAAAGTTGTAAGCCTTTGAAATAGCTTTCCAACGATATATTATGGAGCCCGAACGGATCTCTTTGCAAAACGTTATATGCTTTTTTCAGAACAGTACGCGTATGCGCGAACACTAGCGCGAACAAGCCTCCAGGTGCGCGAACTCGCGCGTGGGAGGTAGTGTTATTGTCGTTGAGCGCGAAATCTAGCGCGAACAAGCGTCCAGGTGCGCGAACTCGCGAGTGGGTGGTCGTTTTAAAGCTATATTTCGTCCCCCACAGCCCCAAAACATAAAAACTTGCTCTAGAAAGGGGAACTCTCAAAAACCAAACTCCTTAAGGGTCCTTCCACCACCCAAGGTAAGTTCCAAAAGTGATTATAAGTTAATTTCACTTTTCCAACATCTTATTAACATGGGAAAACCCTCCATATCATTAGATATTCGATTGGATCATCGTTGTTGAGAGAATGAACCCTAGAACTCGAATTCAAGGAGATTGAACGTCAAAAAGGTAATTTCTTCACCCTCTAATTGATTCTAGCATGGGTTTGATGATTATAAACCCTAGTGCATGAAATATGAGTTGATGGGTTTGATAGAAAAGCATGAACGATTATAGGGTTGGGGTGTTGAGTGTTGATTATTGGTTAAGAGTGTTGTTTACCTTAAGGGTGATGAAGAATAATGTTGATTATAACCATTTGAGACTTTAGAATTCATCTAGGATCAAGAGAATGGCTTGTTAGGTGTAGAAACACCATTATTAAGGACCATGAAGCTTTAAGTCACCAAGTGTTTGAGAAAATGTTTAAGTGACTAAAACATGAGAATTATTGCTAATGTGGAATCCCTTTGGCTTGTATTGAAATTAGTTAATATTAAAAGGGTTGGAGAATGTTGTATTCTGCACAGGAGTAGGAAGTTAAGGTATGTGAGGCTAACTCTCTATGTTTGGAAATGTTAATGATTTTCCCTACATTACGTTTCTTTTACGACGTATGAATTGCCTCAGAAATATAGTTAAGCCTAGTTCCTTGAATAGTTGTAGAACTTCTATTCCCTAGCTTCATAACTCGTTTATGACTTTCATTTTGAACGTTGTGAGCTCAGTTCATATTCAATATAGACTTGGTTTTGACTCCCCCGAAGTCTTAGTATAACTTACTCAGCATTTCATAAATAGTTGCAGTTTCAGTGTTCATAACCAGTTCAAGAATGCATGTCTTATTCTAGTCCAATTCAGTATTCCAGTATTATGTAACTCAGTATGATTCAGTATTCTAGTATAATGTTACTCAGTGTGATCCAATATTCCAGTATCAGATAACTCAGCGTGATTGAGTATTTCACTATTATGTATTGCAGTATGATTCTTAGTTCTTGATTTTAAATCCCTGAATGTTGAACACCTATATTTGGGCCTGAGGCCGCAGCAAATGTTTATGAATCTTTGGGCCTGAGGCCGCAGTTTATGCTTTATGCATTTTAGACCTGAAGTCTCAGTTATGTATACGTATACTTGGGCCTGAGGCCGCAGTTTGTGCACTTATATATATTGGGCCTTAGGCCGCAGTTTAATATTCAGATAAACAGGTTGTTCATGATTCAGAAGAAAGAGTATTCATATCCTTACTCCTTTTATCAGTTATCCGTTATCTTTTCAGTTATCAGTTCAGTTATCAGTTATCAGTTATCAGTTATCAGTTCAGTTATCAGTTATCAGTTATCTTTTCAGTTATCAGTTATCAGTTATCTTTTCAGTTATCAATTCTCAGTTATCTTTTCAGTTATCAGTTATCAGTTATCTTTTCAGTTATCAGTTATTAGTTATCTTTTCAGTTATCAGTTCAGTTACCAGTTCTCACTTTAGTTTCAATTTCAACATTTACAATTCTTTCTTTGAGTTTCTTTACATACCAGTACAATTCAAATGTACTGACGTCCCTTTTGCCTGGGGCCTGCATCTCACGATGCAGGTAATGATTTACAGGTTGATAATTCAGAGCGCTAGGGTTCTCGTACCAGCTGTTTGGTGATCCCCAGTTCCTTCGGGGCTTTATCATTACTTTACAGTCTTTCAGTATTTACAGGCAATCAGTGTCTTCAGTATTTTATTAGAGGCTTCATAGACTATAGTAACAGTTAGACAGAGTCACATGCTTTTCATGTTAAGCTATGTTGGCTACAAATATCTTTCAGAATTGTATCAGTATTTTTGCACTTTGATTTATATCCAGACTTTCAGTATATCAGCATGTGTTAGTTTATCTTCCGCATTCAGTATGTTATGATATCACATGTTGATTCAGCCAGTCAGTTGGTTCGCTCGGTCACATGTAGTCAGGCACCGAGTGTCATGTTACGTCCAGGCCCAGGTTCGGGGCGTGACAGTGCTTTTAGAGTTTCATATCTAAGTTTTGCAATGAATTATAGAGTATTTCATGACTTAGACACAGTGAGGTAGCATAGACTATTGTCCATGAGGCATAAGTTTTGGCCTTAAATTTCATGAGCAGTTTTGCCTATAAGATACATGAGTTATAGAGTATCTCATAAGTTAGACACGGTAAGATACGAAGGCGTATCTAGGTTAGGAATATGGGTTCATGCGAACCCAAGCTCCGCTCCCTAAACTATATATATATATATATGTATGTATGTATGTATGTATGTATGTATATATGCGTGCGTCCATGCTCAAATAACATGTTACAAATTTTGCCTATAAGATACATGAGTTATAGAGTATCTCATAAGTTAGACACGGTAAGATACGAAGGCGTATCTAGGTTAGGAATATGGGTTCATGCGAACCCAAGCTCCGCTCCCTAAACTACTATATATATGTATATATGTATATATGCGTGCGTCCAAGCTCAAATAACATGTTACAATTATTACTGGGTGCATTTTACAGTAAAATTGGCGGTTCAAATTCCACTTCGGACGGTCTTATTTTTGGCACGGAGTGTGTGTATATATATATAAATCACTAAAATTTTAAAAAGAATATAATTTTGAACCTATAATTTCAAAAATATAATGGATGCATGGTAAGGGACTAAATTAAACCCGTCAAATGTAAAATTTAGATCCACCTCTTCACAACAGTGCACTCATCCTCTTGAAATCATGGATCTGCCTTTGGTAAGATAGCGTAAATTGTTTCCCATGAGGCATCAGTTGTGATTTATAGTCCATGGACTAAGTTTTTCCTATAAGGTAAGGTAAGAGTTATAGAGTATCTCATAAGTTAGACAAAATAAGGTAGCGTAAGGTGTTGTTCATGGGGAATAAGTTGTGGCTTCAAATTCTCTAATCTAAATTTTGCTTATGAAACAGGAGTTATAGAATATCTCGTAAGTTAGACACAACAAGGTAGTATACAGTGTTGCCCATTCGAAATAAGTTGTGGCTTCAGTGTTCCTGAGTTATATTTTGCGTATGTGGTAGGAGTTACAGAGTATCTCATTACTTAGATGATGTGAGTTAGTGTAAAATATTATCTTTGTGGCGTAACTTTGTGGACCAACAATGGCATAGAAGCACCCGTGTTTCAATAAATGGCATCCTTAGCTAAAACAATTTCAAATGCATTTCCATTCCCTATATATGTACCGAACATGAATTAATCTCATTAACGTTCATAAACTCCCCCATTTGATCAATGGCTAAGGATAATTAATAAATTCTAAGTGATTGTTCTATTTAGAAACCTCATACAGAAAGATATAAGGAACGTTATTGAGAACTATTGAGGCAACTTTTCTTGATGCAGAGTTTTCTATTAAAGCAAGGTTCATAACTTACATATATAACAAGCCTAAGCTCTTATAACTCGCTAACTAAGTTAATGCAGAGTTAAGCACATCCATATAACTGGTCATGGCCATTTTGGCTGCTCTTTTTACAGCTGCATGCTGTGGGAAAATTAGTTATGGAGAAGAGGAGTTAGCTTGAGGCGTGCCCAAAATATTGTACTTAAGAATATTTCGTTCATACAATAATAAATAAAAATTAGGCATATTCTCCAGGATTCAACAAGCTCTTTTCAGTTATTAAACTGAGAACAGGACTAGCAGAAGAAAAATCAAGAAAGAAACTCATCATATAGGAGGAAGAAGATGATTAAGAAAGTTGTGTCAAAAAGTGTGTCTTTATCCCTTAAGTATCATATTTATATAGGTGTTGCTCCAACAACTATTTAATGGCTGGATAACGGCTAGTTAACGGTTAAATAACGGTTAGTTTGACTCCGTAAAATAAAAAAATAACTTACAAATAATAAGTAGATGTAAAAAATATTTAAAAGAGAAAAGATTTTCCGAATCAAGATGCGCAATACTTTTTGAGATACCACTAAATTTTTTCAACAATCCCACACATATATCAAAAGGATATAAAAATAAATATAATAATAATAAATAAAGAGAATTGTTTTACTGGGATTTGGGTCAAATGAAATTCATATGGTGTCATATGGAATATGAACCAGATATAGATAAATAATATTTAACTTACAGAATATTTGGTGAAGCTGATAACTTCTACGAGCTAAAAATTCTCGTTGTAAGCTAGGAATCTTGTTCATCACAGTATAACCCCCTACAATTTCTATTGTCATCGTGGTTTTGCGCTAATAGGCTATGCGCGCTCCTGATATTAGTGAGTGCTCTAGAAATTTTGCCGCACATTTCATAGGAGCGGCTCCACGCTCACTCATATAGGTCCATTCATCAAGTATATTCTGTAGCACAATACACCACCTATAAAAGGCTATGGATTATTCAATAAAGAGTTTAATAAGCCAGCCTCACATTTCTTGCAATCTTGCATTATATACACACATCATAGGAAGGGGCATAATTTGATAGTGTATATTTGATCAACTAATGACTTGTTATTACCCATATGAACCTATTTCATGGGATCTCCAATCACATAGATTGGGATACCATCATTGTTGATATATCTCAAATTAGCAAAAGTATCAACCACTCGATGTTTTATTTATAAGTTAAAGGATCGGCCAAATTCTCTTTTGACTACACATAATATGTATAAAAAATTCACTTTTATCGGATTGACCGGGAGTGACTTTGAACATATCAGATTTGAAATTTTTTTTTCGGAAGTTAGAATAGATTCATTTTGTCATCTAGGACTTGTGTGCAAAATTTGAATGTAATTCGAATTGGTTAGGCTCGAATCAGATGCTTGGTTTGAAGTTTGAAAGTTAATGAACTTAAGAGAAGCTTAACTTGTGTTTTGATCGTCGATTGGTATTTTTTATGTTAGTAATAGTGTTTTTAGAATTAAGACAAGTTTAGATAAGGTATTGGGACTTGTTGGTGTGATTGGATGAAATTTCGTGGGACTCGGGTGTGTTTCAAATGAGTTTTGAATCTATTTGATGTAGTTTGAAAAATGTGGTGCTAGTATGTCGTACCCTACGAAAATTGTGGCACAGGTAGGAGCTCACAGAAGGGGAAGGGGGTCCGCAAAGCAATAACTAGCTTAGGACAAAGAGTTCGCAGGTGTCGGAGATTGTGCACAGAAGTGATTGCACACCTGCAAAGTCTTCACACAGGTGCGGCTCCGCAGAAGCATATGTCTGTGCATATGAGCAGATGGTCAGCACTTTTAGTAATCTTGCAGATGCTAGTATTTATCCGTAGAAGCAGTATCGCGAAAGTTGTGTCTACAGAAGCGCAAATAGCTGGACAAAGTTATAATTCGAGGGTTTTAACTCTTTTTTTTTTTTTTATTTGGAGCCGGCTAGAGGCGATCTTTGGGGAGAATTTTACCACCACTTTGAAGGTAAGTATTTTCTACTTGGATTTGACTTTGAATCTTATTTTTTCGTGAATTTGTATATCTAAAATATAAATATTAAAAGAAAAATTTGGGGTTTTATCTACAACTTAATAGGCTGTAATTTGGAGATTTGAAGGTCAATTTGGACTCGATTTTGGAACCTAATCATATATTTGAACTCGTGAGGTAAGGAAAGCCAGGATCTACTCGTTGACTCAGGTTTTGAGCGTGTGGAACTGGGTTGATTTTTGTTGAATTTTGGAAATTTTCGTAAAGGTCGAAGCTTTATTCTTTGGAGTTATTTCCTATGGCTTTATTTAATGTTATTGAGTTATTTTTTACTAGATTTGGGTCGTTGTGAGTTGGATTCTAATGGTTAGGCAAATTTTGCTTGATTTGAGGGAGCCGGGCGGAGGTAAATCTCTTTTCTATCGTTGTAAAAGCAAATTTCTCTATAGGTGCTATGATTGCTACTTGATTTATGATTTAGGAACCCCGTATACGCGAGGTGATGAGTGTATATATATGAGTAGGTATGTTTGACCATATCTGATATTGTTGATTTGAGTTGTGCTTTATTGAATTATGTGAAGTTATTATTCATGTTCAAATTGATTCTATGACTACATGATAATTTGTATTCGTTATTTAGGAGCATGCCTAGGGTTATGACTTGTTTATTTGACATGAGAGTTACTTTACCATATCCGACTTTGTTATATATTCACAGTCAGATACTTGCCTTATTAGCTCTATGATTTAGATTGTTTTTTATGGTCTAATTAACTCTGGAAAATAACATGATTAGTCTAGAACATGTTAAGTAGATTATTGAATCATTGTGATCAATTCAGTTACATGATTTGTCATAGCCATCCCGTAGCCATTTAAAATTGTATTCTTATTACCTTGTCTTATGGCCTTCTATTATATTATTTCCTTCGTATATGCATGAGCGAAAAAGTTCATATTGAGGAAATTCGAGGTTTTTGGCACTATAGACACTTGAGCGATATTGGTAGTAGTTATTAGATTGATGATGTTATGATTTGGATGGGGTTGCGCGCCACAATGACTGGTTATTGATCATTGAATGTGAAATGATCGACACTTGAATTATGGATCCATCCCTCTGGAGTCAGGTGATTACCCTAAGTTACTCTGGGCCTTATGATTGTAGGGACCCGTGATTCTTTTATCACTTTTGAACACGTGGCATGTATCGTGCATATGAATTTGTATTGTGCATTGTTGAGAAAAGAATCTTGAGCATGCATATGTACATTTGCATAGACTCGGCTATAAATTGTTGAAGGTATTGTAGACATGTATCATGTTTTATCGGACATTTAGATGCTGATATCTTTTTTGATTTCTGTTAATTGAAAAGCATGCCTAAATTCTATACGAGCTGTATTTTGATTATACTTCATGATGATATCATGTCTAGTTTCATGTTGGATTATTCTCTCATCTGCTTATTGACTACTAGTAAATGTTGGAGTCGACCCATCGCTGCTACTTCTTCGAGGCTAGACTTGATACTTATCGGGTACTGTGATTTGTACTCATACTACACTTTTGCATATGTAGGTTCTGAGGCTAGTGTCAGTAGCATTCATCCAGGATAGTAGGTAGATCCGTGAAGACTTCGTAGTGAACTTCTCTACTTGATCAATTTGTAGTACATGGAGTTCCCTTGTCTAATTTTCTCTTATGAATATCTACTTTATTCAGACATTCAATGTATTCTGATAATTTCTCATACTTTTGTTAGATGCTTGTGATGATTATGACATACGGGTCTTGGGCAGTATTGACAGTTGTGGTCAAGTTTAGGCTCTTCCTTGGATAGTTTATCTATATTATCAGACTTGAGATTATTTTGTTGCCTATCCTATTGAGTATTTTGTTAAAATTAAAGTTGATTAATCTGCTTTAGAATTTTAATTATTATAGTGTTAACTTTCCTGGCAAATGAGTTCGGCGCCATCATGACCTTTAATGGGATTTCAGGTTGTGATAGTATCAATTGCAAATGGCTTGGAAAAAGTTGAAGATGATAAAGTAGGAATTACAGCATCAAGCCGAGGAAACAATTAATCCTTCAATAATCACAAAATCAGGCATGGAGATAAAAGCGAGTATAGAGGGGAAACATGATGTGATTATGGTATCTGGAGGAAAATGATACAATCAAAACAACATCGGAGGAGCTAGAAGTTGTTTTGTTTGCCAATTGGACTGGAAAAAAAAATTCTACATCAGACCAAATCTCACTCCCGAGCAAAATGTAAGTTAATTGTGTTTTTACGAGATAACTTTGCATGCTTTGTTTGGTCGCATTGAGATATGACAGGTATTCCACAGGAGGTGACAACACACCCTTCGCACGCTCATATACATCAAAATAAAAGTAAACAAGGGTCTTTTTGGAATTAAGTAATAGAAGAAAAAAGAAGTAAACTCTTGAAAATCGGGTCTACTTGAGAAGTTAAATATCCTGGTTGGCTGCCAATATTGTCGTCATATCAAAAAAGAATGGCAGTGAAAAGTATGTTTAAATTATACTGATTTGAATAATACATGTCCTAGAAGATTCCTTTCCTCTATCGCATATACATCAATTAATTGACTCTATTGCTGGTCATGAGTTTTTGAGTTTTCTAGATGCTTATTTCGGGTATAATAAAATAAAAATAGATCTGAAATATGAGAAAAACTTCTTTTATTATAGATAGGGAGACTTACTATTACAAGATCATGCCCTTTGGTCTGATAAATATTGGTGCTACCTATCATAGATTGGTTACCAAAATTTCCAAAGAACATTTAGGAAAAAACTATGGAAGTATTTATTAACGACATGCTGGTAAAATCAACAGAAGCAGAAGACCATCTTGAGCATTTAAGGAGAACCTTTGCAATTCTACGAAGATCCAACATGAAGTTAAATCAGAAAAAAATGCATTCGGTGTGGGGTCATGTAAGTTTTAGGGTTTTCTTATTTCTAATAGGGGACAGAGATCATCCCCGCACAAATAAAATCTATTGAAGAGATTCCATATGTGTTTACAATCAAAAAATAAGTGCAAAAACTAGCGGGAAGAATAACTGTGTTGGGAAGAGTTATATCCAGATTTTTCGAGAGATGTTTCTAATTTTTATCATTGCAAAAAAAAAAAAATAGCTTCGAGTTGATAGAAGAATGCCAACAAGCTTTGAAAGATTTGAAAAAGTACATATCAAACGCGTTGTTGCTTTCCAAACCAAAAGAAGGGCAAATGTTACTTGTCTACATTGTTGTATCGGAAGTCTTGGCAAGCGTTGTTTTGGTTCGAGAAAAAATAGGTAGGCAATCCCCTATCTATTATGTTAGCAATACATTATTAGAAACTGTATCAACATATCCTATTTTTTTAAAAAAAAAAAAATAGATTTGGCATTAGTAATGGAATCTGAAAAATTACGATTTTTTCAATGTCATTCAGTTTATGTTATTACGACATTTTCATTACGTAATGTTTTACACAAGCATGAATTATAAAGGATATTAGCTAAATGAGCAATTGAACAATTGTCATAGAATCACAAGTTTTAGCAGTTTTTGTAGCTGATTTTAGCTCGAGTACATTACCGCAGAAGAAAAGGAAGTGCATATTACTCTGAGGTCTAATCTAGGGACTTAGACCTTATTCATAGATAGATCCTCTAGTATAAATGACCTGGATTAAGTATAGTGTTAATTGTGCCTTCACCAGAAGTTGTTAGACAAGAAATTAAATGTTATCATTTACTAACAACGAAGGCAAATACGAGGCTGTAATTGCAGGTTTGGAATTTTTCAAAAAACAGAGTATAGAGAAAATCGAGATCAAGAGTGATTCTCTGTTGGTGGTAAATCAAATGTAGGGGAATTACGTAGTACAAGAGACACAGATGCAACAATACTTGAAAAAAACACAAAGAACCGTTAATTCAGTTTCGAGAATGAAAAGCTACTCATATTTCAAGAGAGAAAAATGCAGAAGTGGATGCGTTAGCCAGTCTTGGATTAATATCGGATATCACAAACTCTGAAAGTACAATAATTGTGCATATGTTTCACTCATCACTCGATTGAGTAAAAACGAGGCTAATTGTACTAACCTTATTTGGGATTAACGAAGTGAATTCATCAATTATTTGCAGAACGAAATATTACCCGAGGTAAATAAACAATCACAATAGTTACAAACACAAGCTGCCCATTATTACTTAGTGGAAGGAAATTTATATCAAAAAAAATTTATATTATCCCTTACCTAAATGCCTTGGACCCGAACAAATTGAGTATTTTATGAGACAAATACATAAAGTTCATTGTACAAACCATTCAGGTGGAAAATCACTAAGGAGAACATTCATAAGAGCCCGATATTATTGGCCATGAATGAAAAGAGAAAGCTGAAAACTTTGTTAAAATGCGTGACAAGTGTCAATGATATGAGAATCAGCTTCATCAACCAGCGGAACTGTTATATTTTGTGTTTGCTGCATGGCTATTTATGAAGTGGGAAATTAATATTATTGGCGCACTATCGCAAGCACCGGGAAATGTATACTTTCTATAGATTTTGACTTATTATTTTACTAAATGGATAAAAGCAGGAGCTTTCAAATAGGTTAGAGAAAAAGAAGTAACGAATTTTATTTGAAAAAATATAATTTTCCAACTTGGAGTACCAAAAGAAAATCACATATGATAATGGTCCTCAGTTCATAGGATCAAAGATAACTGAATTTCTAGAAAGTTGGAACAACAAGAGCACAACTTATCATTGTATCACCCCGGGGCTAATGGACAAACGGAGTCAACTAATAAGGTGATCATCAACATTTCAAAGAAATGTTAGGAAGGTGCTAAAGGGAACTAGCCAGATGTGTTACCGGGTGTGTTATGGGCTTATCACACTACGTCAGAAATAAGTGCAAGAGAAACTTCTGTCGCAGCCCTGAATCCCAACCTCGGGGTCATAATGGCGCCTACCATCTACTTGCTAGGCAAGCCGAGGTGAACAAAAAATTTCCTGATTTTTAACAATTGAAAAAAATATATTAACAATAATATCGATATATATCTGAAGTAGAGTAAATTAATACCGAACACCGAAGATCTAAACATAACCTAGAATCTGGAGTCACAAGTACATGAACATCCAGAGTGCTACAAATAAAGTCTGAATAAAATATACTATTTTAAAACTCAATAAAACAGTAAAGATAGTAGGGAAGGAGACTTCAGGGCTACGGATGTCGTGCAGCGATACCTCAAGTCTCCAAAAGTTACTGCATCCAAGCAAAGCTACTGAACGCTGCTACGACCAACTGCGTTATCTGCACAAGAAGTGAAGAGTGTAGTATGAGTACAACCGATCCCGTGTACTCTATAAGTGCCGAGCCTCACTTAGACGAAGTAGGGACGAGACTAAAGCGGGCCACTATAATAACATGTACGCAGTGATAATGATAATAACAGGAAAAGAAACAAGAATTGGAAGTAAAGTAATTAACTCATGAGAATGAGCTTAAACCTCATTATCGAAAAGCCTAGAATAACACGTCTCATAATCTCATATAAAAATACCGAGGCCAACTCAACAATAAAACAAGTACAACGTATACAAGCTGTTGTGCCGCGCAACCCAATCAAACCATATCATCATTTATCAATGTCAAGTACCACATATACAATTTATTGCGGCGTGCAACCCCATTCCACCATAACATCATTTATCAATGTCAAAATCTGTCCTTATCCACCATTTTAATTCATTACCTTTCAATATCTGTTATGACATGCAACCCGTTGTTGATACCCAATTTTTTTCTATGTATTTTTTTATATGCATAAATACCTTCAAAATAGTATATACATACATATATAAGCATGCACACGGTTTTTATAATTTTTCTATATTTTTAAGGTTTTTAAATTCATTTATTTCCTTCCCTTTTGCTCATAAAATCCCCAATAATTACCTCTCAAATTATTGTTGTGGTGATTTAGTCACTTAATTTTTATATTATGCCAAAATATGGTTAACATATTTTTTACGCATTTTTATAATTACATTTTGTATTTTTAAAGCTAAATTGCATATAATTGTAATATTAGCCCCATTAATGTATGATTACATTTATATGCATAAAATAATCTCTTATATTTTTAAAATGGTCGTTTGGGATAAAAAAGGAAGGAACGAATAAGGGCCGTTGATCTAAAGATCAACGACCAGGATTTGACGGGTCTTGGATCTGGTAGGCGGGTTTAGGGTCTGGGTCGAGTAGTTCAGTTAGAAATTGGACTGGGTATTGGGTTTAATTGAGGCTAAAATTGAAACACAATTTTGCTAGATTTTAAATAGCCAATTTAACTCCATATAATTTATAATAAATAACAAATAATTTTTGGAAAATAATTTTGTTTATCAAAATGATTTAAAATAGATATTTAACACCTGTCTCATTTCCAAATTATGCTGCCTCTGTATTTTCTCATCTCTCAACCACTCAACCTAACCCTAGTTACTCTCAACCGCCGACCTTCTTCTTCGGTCTTCTCTGGTGATCTCCCTTCAACTCCTAAGCCTCCAATGGCTCCTCTATTTCCATGCTCACCTTCTCTGAGGCCATCAAGGGCCCTGAGCCACCCCGGCTTGCATCTAGGGTTTGCTATTTGGCTTTCCTAGGCCACTTCGGTGTGATTTTGAGCAAAATCACACTGTATTTGTTACGATCTTTGGGGTTCTGGACAGGTTCTTTCATCTCTATTTGGATATCTTCTGAAACCCTCATTTCTGCCTACATCTTTTAGATCTGTACGATTTTAAAATGATTCAAGTCTGTTTCTTTGATGTTTTACACTATCCTTGTAACTCTTTACAAGAATCATCAATTTCAAATTGTTTTCACCTTCTTCTCAAATTAGGGTTTTCAGAATTTCTTCTAAAACTTTGTTTAAACCGATTCTTTAGGTTCAAACTTCTATCTCTTGCATATTTCGACTGATTCTATTATTTTACTACTTCTTCAACTTGCCTATGTTGAAAACCTTTATTTCTTAGTTCTAATTTTGGGCTTCTGAGTTTTTGTTTTGAAACATGTTCAGTTAATCTATATGTTTCTGTGATTCTTTGATTTTACCCTATGATTATGCTCTACATGAATCCCTAATTTATATATGATTTTTGTCCTACTTGGCCTCTTAGAGTTCTGGTTTTCACTTACTATGCGCTTGTTCTTATAAAGTTGTGCTAAATCACTGCTATTTTTTACTTTTGAATCCTTGATTCTTTGTGATTGATCTTTCACTGATTTCGCATGATATCTCTACTGATTTTTAACCTTGTAAAATATTTTCTGCCCTCATTCTATGGTCAATTATGCTATTAATTGATTTCTTATGTCTTTCCTTGATTTAAATATATTGAACCTAGCCTCTATTACATATGTGTACTTGTACTATGTAGAAAATATTTTCTTATTTGTTATGCTCAGCTTTATACGATTTCCTTCCTTATTTGCCACATGTTTATTACCATTTGAAATTGACTCCTCAATTAAAGGAGTACTCACCATGATTTCATGACTGATTGATTCTCAGTCCCCATAATTATTGATGAACTTTGACTTTTACCTTATTTTCTATATGCTTTCAAACTATATATACACACTCTTTCATTAACACAACACACGAACACTTTGGTTCAAAAGCGCTCTCTCACATTTAAAACTTTCTGCTCTCTCTTTATGCTACTTGCTTTTATTCTGAGTTAGCCGGCTGCAAACCAAGGCTACTATTGTGCTCTCCTGCTCCTTCACTTTTGCTTACTGTCCTCTTTACTGGTATGTTCTAATTTCAATTCAAGTTCCAACAACAATATGGTTCTTCTACTACTTCAGTTCATTTTATTTTTAGTTTGCTTCTACTTATGGTTTTGCTGTGAAACTTGCAGTTAATATGATTAAATAATTAGCATATTATGAACCCCTTTCCTTAGGATCAGTATGAGCATGCTTCCCCTTTTATTCAGTCTGTTTTTGCACTATCTGGTTTCTGGTATGACTCCTTTCTATGTAGTCTGCACTCTTGACTTTTATGGCTCTGGGATTGGTCTTAAATCATGTAGACCCTATACTAAACCCCTCTTTAGCATTGCTGGTTCTGTGACTATGTTGGGCATGTCTGTACTAATTCCTAAGGCCTTGGCTTGTTCTGTGTTTACTATCATGTGTTCTATGCGTCCCCAATCCCCACCCCCCTCGTGTGTAGTTTTTTTCCTCCTGTTTTGGTCCTGTAAATATTACTGATGTGGTTTTAGACTCCATGTTTAATTTACTGTTGCTTGATTATGTAACTCTCCCTTTTAAAAGTTGTTTTATTGCATGATTTCCTCTTTTACTCCCAAATTATTTTATAAAAAAAAACCTCTTTTCAATACTATTTTCCTACTAAAACCTTTCAAACTATGTCAAGCACTCTCACTTTACTCCTAGGTCAATAAGTTCTGCCCCCTCCAGTATATGTACTAACTTGGGATCCTCTTTAGAACACTCTGAACTCTGGCATACTGAGGTTGGCCCTTCCACACTGCACTTATTCAATTTGGTTACCAAGTCTAGGTGTAAGCACTATCCGGGATCCTTGAGATCCTTAGGGAACTTTGATGCACTTGGGCTATAACATTGTCTATGGAATTTAGTCATTTGAGGCTATTGGAGGCTTTGGAAATCTAGGCCTAATTGAAGGCTCCCTATAGATTAACTTCTTATTTTCTTATTTATTTATGTAATTCATTCATATGGTCTGCAATAATTTGTAAACAAATATTTGGGTGATTAGTAAAAAAGGATGGGTAGTTACATGTTTGTGGGGTAATACAGGTAGAAACCATGCCTATATGACTTTACATTTTGATAAGATTACCTTACTAAGTAGAAAACATGCCTATATGATTTTTACATCTTGTCATGTTTATCTCACCATGTTAGAAATCATGCCTATAGGTTTCAAGTGATTCCATAATAGAAATCATGTTTATAAGTCCTAAAATAAGTTTCACAAGTAGATGACATGCCTATAAGATATAATTTAACCCAGCTTCTGTTATAATAAGTTTTTATATGGTTTTGTCAATCATGCCAAGATTTTTTGAAAGTAACAATTCCATTCAGTTCGCTTTTGGAAAACTTGCTGGTCACGGATTAGTTCGTTCTGCGCCCCAGCGGCCTCAACTTAAAGGCGCAGGTTGATCTCTCTGGTTGACGCTGCATTCATTTATTCATATTCAACTTGACACGTGGGAAGGGCTTACTCTACTAGTGGCTCGGCTTGGTCTCTCTCCCTTCCCGCACTATTCCTCCCCACTAAAAAGAGCGATTGAGAATCTCGAGAACCTTTCCGAACGTCTGTCTTCGCAGGGCGATTGGAAAAGAAAGGAGTATTTAATTCTTTTACTGCCTTACATTCCACTATTCTGATCGAATTAATTGCTTTTCCGAATGACCAAGTCATAATGAGATTAAAAACCGATGCTTTCTTGGCCGTGTGGAACATGGATTAGCATTATGTCATTCCTACAAGTGATGACCCACCCAGGATTGCTATGTACGGACTTAGAGATCAAATATAATATGTTTCTTTCTACAAAGTTTCTGAATTCAGTGTTAAAGAACTAGATATCATGCATATAAGGAATGCCAACAAAAATTCTGCTTGTCGATCTAAACTAGTTTAAATCAATCCAGTCTATGTTCATTTCACTTCAAAACTGGTTTAATTAATGGTTTGTTTTTCAGAAACGAGTTCTTTCAAAAATGCTCTAATCCATCATTAGACAGTATGCCTATAGGGATTAAAAGTCCGTTTTAAACCTGCCTTGTTTCACCTTAAAATGTGTTCATCTGTTTGTTGCGTATAGGCAAGCCTATAGGATGTTTTCGAAACTTGCAACTCTGAAACTGTTTCTGTGACTTAATGTTCTTCTAGTTTAAAAGGCTTTAAAAAATCAGTAGGTAACTGACATACTGCTGAGTTTATAAAAAAATAAGCTGCTTGTCTTCTGCATACTTATTTAGACATCCTGCCTTAGGATGTTGTTTAACAAAAGGCCCTCATTTGTGTTTGAGTCTTGCTATTTACATGCCTTATTTGTGGAGGTAAAATGAGCCTCTTATTTGCTTCTTCCTATTCTTGTTTGTTAAGAGTCCTATATGTTATTGCTTGTCGCCTTAGTATTTTACCTTTTAAAACCTTAGGGGTCTGTCTGGAACTATCTATAAGTAGAGGTCTTAAATCCCTCCAAGACCATTAAGAAGGGATGGGTAGCAGCACGCAATAGAGATCTTGACCAACACTCGCTTCGCATGACCACTAAGGGGATGGGAAGGGTAGATATGGATATGATGACCGGTGCGTTAATGCCATCCGTAGCCCCTTTATAAGGAGTGATTACCGGGCATTGTACTGATATGATCCTATAGGCTAACCAACCTAGGACCTCCCTCTTCCCAAATTCTCTTTACTTGAAGCTTTACTTTCCTTTTTATGCACACAACCTGTTTAAATTCTTGTTTTATTATTTGAGTTATACAATGCCTAACATGCTCTGCTTGCAATTATTTGCTTCAAATGTTTATTTTGTTAATGGACTAATTCGTAAGTATAAGTTCGGCCGGGACTCACAGTTGTGGACCAAGAGGGGTGCCTAACACCTTCCGCTCGAAGTTATTTCGAGCCCTTACCCTAATATCTCGCAATGCAAACCAATTTAAGAGTTAATCGCTCTAGGTGCCCTAACGCACCATAATTCGTTAGGTGGCGACTCATCAAATACCCAATTCCCAAAAAGGAAATGAGTTATTACCACCATAAAATGTCAAAATCCGGACCCTTCCCC
>MU716421.1:0-11538 GCA_026770625.1 Nicotiana glauca
TTTACAAATTACACCTCTGTTCTCCAGGCGGGCTCCTGACTTCAACTTTTACAAATTACACCTCTGTTCTCCAGGTGGACTCCTGACTTCACAACTTTAAAACTTACACCTCTGTTCTCCGAGCAGGCTCCCTACTTCAAAACATTTACAACTACACCTCCGTTCTCCAGGCGGGCTCCTGACTTTACAACTTTAACAATTACAACTCTGTTCTCCAGGCGGTCTCCTGACTTCAACACTTTTAAAAACTATACCTTTGTTCTCCATGCGGGCTCCTGACTTCAACAACTTAAAAATTACAAATTACACCTCTGTTCTCCAGGCGGGCTCCTAACTTCGATAACTTAGCAATTACACCTCTGTTCTCCAGGCAAGCTCCTGACTTCAAAACTTTAACAATTTTACCTATGTTCTCCTGGAGGGCTCCTGACCTCAATAACTTAACAATTACACCTCTGTTCTCCAGGCGGGCTCCTGACTTCACAACCTTAAAACTTACACCTCTGTTCTCCAGGCGGGCTCCTAACTTCATAACATTAACAACTACATCTATGTTCTCCAAGCGGGCTCCTGACTTCACAACTTTAACAATTACATTCCGGTTCTCCAGGCGGGCTTCTGACTTCAACACTTTTAAAAACTATAGCTCTATTCTCCAGGTGGGCTCCTGACTTCAACAACTAAACAATTACAAATTGCACCTCTGTTCTCCAGACGGGCTCCTGACTTCGACAACTTTACAATTTCACCTCTGTTCTCCAGGCGGGCTCCTGACTTCAAAACTTTAACCATTTCACCTCTGTTCTCCATGCGGGATCCTGACTTCAACAACTTAAAAATTACAAATTACACCTCCATTCTCAAGGCGGGCTCCTGACTTCGACAACTAAGCAATTACACCTCTGTTCTCTAGGCAGGCTCTTGACTTTACAACATTAAAACTTACACCTCTGTTCTCCAGGCGATCTAATGACTTCAAAACTTTAACATTCACACCTCTGTTCTCTAGGTTGGCTCCTGACTTTACAACATTAACAATTACACTTTTGTTCTCCAGGCAGGCTCCTAACTTAAACATTTTTAAAAACTATACCTCTATTCTCCAGGCGGGCTCCTGAATTCAACAACTTAACAATTACAAATTACACCTCTATTCTCTAGGTGGGCTCCTGACTTGGACAACTTAGCAATTACACCTATGTTCTCCAGACAAGCTCATGACTTCAAAACTTTAACCATTTTAACTCTGTTCTCCAGGAGGGCTCCTGACTTCAACAACTTTACTATTACGCCTCTGTTCTCCAAGCGGGCTCCTGACTTTACAACTTTAAAACTTACACCTCTGGTCTCAAGGCGGGCTCCTAACTTCAAAACTTTAACAACTACACCTCTGTTCTCTAGGCGGGCTCCTGACTTCACAACTTTAACAATTACACCACTGTTCTCTAGGCGGGCTCCTAACTTCAATACTTTTAATAACTATACCTCCGGTCTCCAGGCGGGCTCCTGACTTCAAAAACTTAACAATTACAAATTACACCTCTATTCTCCAGGCAGGCTCCTGACTTCGGCAACTTAGCAATTATACCTCTGTTCTCCAGGCGAGCTCCTGACTTCAAAACTTTAACCATTTCACCTCTGTTTTCCAGGAGGGCTCCTGACTTTAACCACTTAATAATTACACCTCTATTCTCCAGGTGGGCTTCTGACTTCACAACTATAAACTTACACCTTTGTTCTCAAGGCAGACTCCTGACTTCAAAACTTTAACAACTACGTCTCTGTTCTCCAGGCGGGCTCCTGACTTCACAACATTAACAATTACACCTATGTTCTTCAGGCGGGCTCCTGACTTCAACTTTTATAAATTAAACCTTTGTTCTCTAGGCGGGCTCCTGACATCACAACTTTAATACTTATACCTTTTTTCTCCAGCCAGGCTTCCTACTTCAAAACATTAACAACTACACCTCTGTTCTCCAGGCGGGCTCCTGACTTCAACTTTTATAAATTAAAACTTTGTTCTCCAGGCGGGCTCCTGACTTCACAACTTTAATACTTACACCTTTTTTCTCCAGGCAGGCTTCCTACTTCAAAACATTAACAACTACACCTCTGTTCTCCAGGCGGGCTCTGGACTTCACAACTTTGACAATTACACCTCTGTTCTCCAGGCGGTCTCCTGACTTCAACACTTTTAAAAACTATACCTTTGTTCTCCAGGCGGGCTCCTGACTTCAACAACTTAACAATTACAAATTAAACCTCTGTTCTCCAGGCAGGCTTCTGACTTCAAAACTTTAACAACTACACCTCTGTTCTCCAGGCTGGCTCCTGACATTACAACTTTAATAATTACACATGTGTTCTCCAGGCGAGCTCCTAACTTCAACACTTTTAAAAACTATATCTCTGTTCTCCAGGCAGGCTCCTGACTTCAACAACTTAACAATTACAAATTACACCTCTGTTCTCCAGGCGGGCTACTGACTTCGACAACTTAGCAATTACACTTCTCTTCTCCAGGCGGGCTCCTAACTTCAACAACTTAATAATTACTCCTTTGTTCTCTAGGCGGGCTCCTGAATTCAAAACTTTAACAACTACACCTATGTTCTCTCGGCTGGCTCCTAACATTACAACTTTAACAATACACCTCTGTTCTCCAGGCGGGCTCCTAACTTCAACACTTTTAAAAACTATATCTCTGTTCTCTAGGCGGGCTCCTGAGTTCAACAACTTAACAATTACAAATTAAACCTCTATTCTCCAGGTGGGAAACTGACTTCGACAACTTAGCAGTTACACCTCTGTTCTCCAGGCGGGATCCTGACTTTAAAACTTTAACCATTTTACCTCTGTTCTCCAGAAGGGCTCCTGACGTCAACAACTTAACAATTACACCTCTGTTCTCCAGGCGGGCTCCTGACTTAAAAACTTTAAAACTTACACCTCTGTTCTCCAGGCGGGCTCCTGACTTAAAAACTTTAAAACTTACACCTCTGTTCTCTAGGCGGTCTTCTGACTTCAAAACTTTAACAACTATACCTCTGTTCTCCAGGCGGGCTCCTGACTTTACAACTTTAACAATTACACCTCTTTTCTCCAGGCGGGCTCCTATCTTCAACACATTTAAAAACTATTCCTTTCTTCTGCAGGCCGGCTCATGACTTTAACAACTTTACAATAACAAATTACACCTCTGTTCTCTAGACGGGCTCCTAACTTAGACAACTTAGCAATTACACCTCTGTTTTCCAAGCGGGCTCCTAACTTCAACTTTTACACGTTACACCTCTGTTCTCCAGGCGGACTCCTGACTTCACAACTTTAAAACTTACACCTTTGTTCTCCAGGCAGGCTCCCTACTTCAAAACATTAACAACTACACCTCCGTTCTCCAGGCGGGCTCCTGACTTAACAACTTTAACAATTAGAACTATGTTCTCCAAGCGGTCTCCTGACTTCAATACTTTTAAAAACTATACCTCTATTCTCCAGGCGGGCTCCTTACTTCAACAACTTAAAAATTACAAATTACACCTCTGTTCTCCAGGCGGGCTCCTAACTTCGATAACTTAGCAATTACACCTCTGTTATCCAGGCAGGTTCCTGACTTCAAAACTTTAACCATTTTACCTATGTTCTCCTGGAGGGCTCCTGACTTCAATAACCTAACAATTACACCTCTGTTCTCCAGGCGGGCTCCTGACTTCAAAACGTTAACCATTTTACCTCTGTTTTCCAGGAGGGCTCCTGACTTTAACCACTTAATAATTACACATCTGTTCTCCAGGCGGGCTCCTGACTTCACAACTTTAAAACTTACACCTTTGTTCTCCAGGCGGGCTCCTGACTTCACAACTTTAACAATAACACCTCCGTTCTCCAGGCGGGCTCCTGACTTCAACTTTTACAAATTACAACTTTGTTCTCCATGCGGGCTCCTTACATCAACGTTTACAAATTACACCTACGTTCTCCAGGCGGACTCCTAACTTCACAACTTTAAATTTTACACCTTTTTTTCTCCAGGCCGGCTCCCTACTTCAAAACATTAGCAACTATACCTATGTTCTCCAAGCGGGCTCCGGACTTTACAAATTTGACAATTACACCTCTGTTCTCCAGGCGGGCTCCTGACTTCAATAGTTTTTAAAAATATACCTTTGTTCTCCAGGCGGGCTCCTGACTTCAACAATTTAACAATTACAAAGTACACCTCTATTCTCCAGACGGGCTCCTGACTTCGACAACTTTATAATTATACCTCTGTTCTCCAGGCGGGCTCCTAACTTCAAAACTTTAACCATTTCACCTATGTTCTCCAGGAGGGCTCCTGACTTCAACAACTTAATAATTACACCTCTATTCTCCAGGCGGGCTCCTGACTTCACAACTTTAAAACTTACACCTCTGTTCTCCAGGCGGGCTCCTGACTTCAAAACTTTAACAACTACACCTCTGTTCTCCAGGCGGGCTCCAAACTTCAACACTTTTAAAAACTATATCTCTGTTCTCTAGGCGGGCTCCTGAGTTCAACAACTTAACAATTACAAATTACACCGTTGTTCTCCAGGTGGGCTACTGACTTCGACAACTGAGCAATTACACCTCTATTCTCCAGGTGGGCTCCGGACGTCAACAACTTAACAATTACACCTCTGTTCTCCAGGCGGGCTCCTGACTTAAAAACTTTAAAACTTACACCTCTGTTCTCCAGGCGGGCTCCTGACTTAAAAACTTTAAAACTTACACCTCTGTTCTCTAGGCGGTCTTTTGACTTCAAAATAGTAACAACTACACCTCTGTTCTCCAGGCGGGCTCCTGACTTCACAACTTTAACAATTACACCTCTGTTCTCCAGGCGGGCTCCTGTCTTCAACACTTTTAAAAACTATTCCTTTATTCTGTAGGCCGGCTCATGACTTCAACAACTTAACAATAACAAATTACACCTCTGATCTCTAGACGGGCTCCTAACTTAGAGAACTTAGCAATTACACCTCTGTTTTCCAAGCGGGCTCCTGACTTCAACTATTACAAATTACACCTCTGTTCTCCAGGCGGGCACCTGACTTCAACTTTTACAAATTACACCTCTGTTCTCCAAGCGGACTCCTGACTTCACAACTTTAAAACATACACCTTTGTTCTCCAAGCGGACTCCTGACTTCACAACTTAAAAACATACACCTTTGTTCTCCAGGCAGGATCCCAACTTCAAAACATTAACAACTACACCTCTGTTCTCCAGGCGGGCTCCTGACTTTACAACTTTAACATTTAGAACTCTGTTCTCCAGGCGGTCTCCTGACTTCAACACTTTTATAAACTATACCTCTATTCTCCAAGCGGGCTCCTGACTTCAACAACTTAAAAATTACAAATTACACCTCTGTTCTCTAGGCGGGCTCCTAACTCCGATAACTTAGCAATTACACCTCTGTTCTCCAGGAAGGATCCTGACTTCAAAACTTTAACCATTTTACCTATGTTCTCCTGGAGGGCTCCGGACTTCAATAACTTAATAATTACACCTCTGTTCTCCAGACGGGCTCCTTACTTCACAACTTTAAAACTTACACATCTGTTCTCCAGGCGGGCTCCTAACTTCAAAACTTTAACAACTACATCTCTGTTCTCCAGGCGGGCTCCTAACTTAACAACTTTAACAATTACATTCCTGTTCTCCAGGCGGGCTTCTGACTTCACCACTTATAAAAACTATAGCTCTATTCTCTAGGTGGGCTCCTGACTTCAACAACTAAACAATAACAAATTACACCTCTGTTCTCCAGACGGGCTCCTAACTTCGACAACTTTACAGTTTCACCTCTGTTCTCCAGGCGGTCTCCTGACTTCAAAACTTAAATTATTTCAGCTCTGTTCTACAAGCAGGCTCCTGACTTCAATAACTTAACAATTACAAATTACACCTCTATTCTCAAGGCGGGCTCCTGACTTCGACAACTAAGCAAATACAACTTCTGTTCTCCAGGCGGGCTCCTGACTTTACAACATTAAAACTTACACCTCTGTTCTCCTGGCGATCTCCTGACTTCAAAACTTTAACATTCACACCTCTGTTCTCCAGGATGGCTCCTGACTTCGACAACTTAGCAATTATACCTATGTTCTCTAGGCGAGCTCCTGACTTTAAAACTTTAAACATTTTACCTCTGTTCTCCAGAAGGGCTCCTGAGTTATACAACTTAACAATTACGACTCTGTTCTCCAGGCGGGCTCCTGACTTCACAACTTTAAAACTTACACCTCTGTTCTCAAGGCGGGCTCCTAACTTCAAAACTTTAACAACTACACCTCTGTTCTCTAGGCGGGCTCCTGACTTCACAAATTTAGCAATTACACCACTTTTCTCTAGGCGGGCTCCTGACTTCAACACTTTTAATAACTATACCTCGGGTCTCCAGGCGGGCTCCTGACTTCAAAAACTTAACAATTACAAATTACACCTCTATTCTCCAGGCGGGCTCCTGACTTCGACAACCTAGCAATTACACCTCAATTCTCCAGGCGGGCTCCTGACTTCAAAACTTTAACTATTTCAACTCTGTTTTCAAGGAGGGCTCCTGACTTTAACCTCTTAATAATTACACCTCTATTCTCCAGGCGGGCTCTTGACTTCACAACTTTAAAAAATACACCTTTGTTCTCCAGCCGGGCTCCTGACTTCAAAACATTAACAACTACGTCTCTGTTCTCCAGGCGGGCTCCTAACTTTAACTTTTACAAATTACACCTTTGTTCTCCAGGCGGGCTCCTGACATCAACGTTTATAAATTACACCTCTGTTCTCCAGGAGGACTCCTGACTTCACAACTTTAAAACATACACCTTTTTTCTCCAGGCGGGCTCCCTACTTCAAAACATTAACAACTACACCTCTGTTCTCCAAGCGGGCTCCAGACTTCACAACTTTGACAATTACACCTCTGTTCTCCAGGCGGTCTCCTGACTTCAACACTTTTAAAAACTATACCTTTGTTCTCCAGGCGGGCTCCTGACTTCAACAACTTAACAATTACAAATTACATCTCTGTTCTCCATGCGGGCTTCTGACTTTAAAACTTTAGCAACTACATCTCTGTTCTCCAGGCTGGCTCCTGACATTACAACTTTAACAATTACACCTCTCTTCTCCAGGCGGGCTCCTAACATCAACACTTTTAAAAACTATATCTCTGTTCTCCAGGCGGGCTCCTGACTTCAACAACATAACAATTACAAATTACACCTCTATTCTCCAGGTGGGCTACTGACTTCGACAACTTAGCAATTTTACCTATGTTCTCCAGGCAGGCTCCTGACTTCAAAACTTTAACCATTTTACCTCTGTTCTCAAGGAGGGCTCCTAACTTCAACAACTTAACAACTACACCTCTATTCTCCAGGTGGGCTCCTGACTTAAAAACTTTATAAATTACACCTCTGTTCTCTAGGCAGGCTCCTGACTTCAAAACATTAACAACTACACCTCTGTTCTCCAAGAGGGCTCCTAACTTCACAACATTAACAATTACACCTCTGTTCTCCAGGAGGACTCCTGACTTCAACACTTTTAAAAACTATTCCTTCGTTCTGCAGGCCGACTCCTGACTTTAAAAACTTAACAATTACAAATTACACCTCTGTTCTCCTACGGGCTCCTAACTTTGACAACATAGCAATTACACCTCTGTTCTCCAGGCGGGCTCCTGACTTCAAAACTTTAACCATTTCACCTGTGTTCTCCAGGAGGGCTCCTGACTTCAACAACTTAATAATTACACCTCTATTCTCCAGGCGGGCTCCTGACTTCACAACTTCAAAACTTACACCTCTGTTCTCCAGGCGGGCTCCTGACTTCAAAACTTTCACAACTACACCTCTGTTCTCCAGGCTGGCTCCAGACATTACAACTTTAACAATTACACCTCTGTTCTCCAGGCGGGCTCCAAACTTCAACACTTTTAAAAACTATATCTTTGTCCTCTAGGCGGGCTCCTGAGTTCAACAACTTAACAATTACAAATTACAACGTTGTTCTCCAGGTGGGCTACAGACTTCGACAACTGAGCAATTACACCTCTATTCTCCAGGTGGGCTTCGGACTTTAAAACTTTAACCATTTTACCTCTGTTCTCCAGGAGGGCTCCTGACTTCAACAACTTAACAATTACACCTCTGTTCTCCAGGCGGGCTCCTGACTTAAAAATTTTAAAAATTACACCTCTGTTCTCTAGCCAGTCTCCTGACTTCAAAACAGTAACAACTACACCTCTGTTCTCCAGGCGGGCTCCTGACTTCATAACTTTCACACATACACCTCTGTTCTCCAGGTGGGCTCCTGTCTTCAACACTTTTAAAAACTGTTCCTTTGTTATGCAGGCCGGCTCATGACTTCAACAACTTAACAATAACAAATTACACCTCTGATCTCTAGACGGGCTCCTAACTTAGAGAACTTAGCAATTACACCTCTGTTTTTCAAGCGGGCTCCTTACTTCAACTATTACAAATTACACCTCTGTTCTCCAGGCGGGCAGCTGACTTCAACTTTTACAAATTACACCTCTGTTCTCCAAGCGGACTCCTGACTTCACAACTTTAAAACATACACCTTTGTTCTCCAAGCGGACTCCTGACTTCACAACTTTAAAACATATACCTTTGTTCTCCAGGCAGGATCCCTACTTCAAAACATTAACAACTACACCTCCGTTCTCCAAGCGGGCTCCTGACTTTACAACTTTAACATTTAGAACTCTGTTCTCCAGGCGGTCTCCTGACTTCAACACTTTTAAAAACTATACCTCTATTCTCCAGGCGGGCTCCTGACTTCAACAACTTAAAAATTACAAATTACACCTCTGTTCTCCAGGCGGGCTCCTAACTTCGATAACTTAGCAATTACACCTCTGTTCTCCATGAAGGATCCTGACTTCAAAACTTTAACCATTTTACCTATGTTCTCCTGGAGGGCTCCGGACTTCAATAACTTAACAATTACACCTCTGTTCTCCAGACGGGCTCCTTACTTCACAACTTTAAAACTTACACCCCTGTTCTCCAAGCGGGCTCCTAACTTCAAAACTTTAACAACTACATCTCTGTTCTCCAGGCGGACTCCTAACTTAACAACTTTAACAATTACATTCCTGTTCTCCAGGCGGGCTTCTGACTTCACCACTTATAAAAACTATAGCTCTATTCTCTAGGTGGGCTCCTGACTTCAACAACTAAACAATTACAAACTACACCTCTGTTCTCCAGACGGGCTCCTAACTTCGACAACTTTACAATTTCACCTCTGTTCTCCAGGCGGTCTCCTGACTTCAAAACTTTAACCATTTCAGCTCTGTTCTACAAGCGGGCTCCTGACTTCAATAACTTAACAAGTCCAAATTACACCTCTATTCTTAAGGCGGGCTCCTGACTTCGACAACTAAGCAAATACATCTCTGTTCTCCAGGCGGCCTCCTGACTTTACAACATTAAAACTTACACCTCTGTTCTCCAGGCGATCTCCTGACTTCAAAACTTTAACATTCACACCTCTGTTCTCCAGGATGGCTCCTGACTTCACTACATTAACAATTACACTTTTGTTCTCCAGGCGGGCTCCTGACTTAAACATTTTTAAAAACTATACCTCTATTCTTCAAGCGGGCTCCTGAATTCAACAACTTAACAATTACAAATTAAACCTCTATTCAACAGGCGGGCTCCTGACTTCGACAACTTAGCAATTATACCTATGTTTTCTAGGCGAGATCCTGACTTCTAAACTTTAAACATTTTACCTCTGTTCTCCAGGAGGGCTCCTGAGTTTAACAACTTAACAATTACGACTCTGTTCTCCAGGCGGGCTCCTGACTTCACAACTTTAAAACTTACACCTCTGTTCTCAAGGCGGGCTCCTAACTTCAAAACTTTAAAAACTACACCTCTGTTCTCTAGGCGGGCTCCTGACTTCACAAATTTAGCGATTACACCACTTTTCTCTAGGCGGGCTCCTGACTTCAACACTTTTAATAACTATACCTCTGGTCTCCAGGCGGGCTCCTGACTTCAAAACCTTAACAATTACAAATTACACCTCTATTCTCCAGGCGGGCTCCTGACTTCGACAACTTAGCAATTACACCTCAATTCTCCAGGCGGGCTCCTGACTTCAAAACTTTAACCATTTCAACTCTGTTTTCCAGGAGAGCTCCTGACTTTAACCTCTTAATAATTACACCTCTATTCTCCAGGCGGGCTCCTGACTTCACAACTTTAAAAAATACACCTTTGTTCTCCAGCCGAGCTCCTGACTTCAAAACATTAACAACTGCGTCTCTGTTCTCCAGGCGGGCTCCTGACTTTAACTTTTCCAAATTACACCTTTGTTCTCCAGGCGGGCTCCTGATATCAACGTTTATAAATTACACCTCTGTTCTCCAGGCGGACTCCTGACTTCACAACTTTAAAACATACACCTTTTTTCTTCAGGCGGGCTCCTTACTTCAAGACATTAACAACTACACCTCTGTTCTCCAAGCGGGCTCCAGACTTCACAACTTTGACAATTACACTCTGTTCTCCAGGCGGTCTCCTGACTTCAACACTTTTAAAAACTATACCTTTGTTCTCCAGGCGGGCTCCTGACTTAAACAACTTAACAATTACAAATTACATCTCTGTTCTCCATGCGGGCTTCTGACTTTAAAACTTTAACAACTACATCTCTATTCTCCAGGCTGGCTCCTGACATTACAACTTTAACAATTACACCTCTCTTCTCCAGGCGGGCTCCTAAAATCAAAACTTTTAAAAACTATATCTCTTTTCTCCAGGCGGGCTCCTGACTTCAACAACTTAACAATTACAAATTACACCTCTATTCTCCAGGCGGGCTACTGACTTCGACAACTTAGCAATTATACTTACGTTCTCCAGGCGGGCTCCTGACTTCAAAACTTTAACCATTTTACCTCTGTTCTCAAGGAGGGCTCCTAACTTCAACAACTTAACAACTACACCTCTGTTCTCCAGGTGGGCTCCTGACTTAAAAACTTTATAAATTACACCTCTGTTCTCTAGGCAGGCTCCTGACTTCAAATTATTAACAAACTACACCTCTGTTCTCCAGGCGCGCTCCTAACTTCACAACTTTAACAATTACACCTCTGTTCTCCAGGAGGACTCCTGACTTCAACACTTTTAAAAACTATTCCTTCGTTCTGCAGGCCGACTCCTGACTTTAACAACTTAACAATTACAAATTACACCTCTTTTCTCCAACGGGCTCCTAACTTCGACAACATAGCAATTACACCTCTGTTCTCCAGGCGGGCTCGTGACTTTAACTATTACAAATTACACCACTGTTCTCCAAGCGGGCTCCGGACTTCAACATTTACAAATTACACCTCTGTTCTCCAGGCGGACGCCTGACTTCACAACTTTAAAACTTACATCTCTGTTCTCCAGGCAGGCTCCCAACTTCAAAACATTAACAACTATACCTCTGTTCTCCAGGCGGGTTCCTGA
>MU716424.1:0-42241 GCA_026770625.1 Nicotiana glauca
CATGGGTAGTCTTGCTTATGTTTCGGTCAGCCAGAGACCGCTTGCTTTGGATATTCAGGCCTTGGCCAATCGGTTGGTGAGATTGGACATTTCTGAGCCTAGCAGAGTGTTAGCTTGCACGGTCGCTCGTTCTTCATTATTGGAGCGTATACGTGATCGGCAGTTTGATGATCCCCATTTAACGTGTCCTGAGAGACACGGTGCAGCATGGAGGTGCCACGAAGGTGACCTTAGATGATGATGGTGTTTTGAGGTTGCAGGGGCGAGTTTGTGTGCCCAATGTCGATGGGATTCAAGAGTTGATCTTAGCGGAGGCCCATAGTTCTCGATATTCTATTCACCTGGGTGCCGCGAAGATGTACCAGGACTTGCGGCATCATTATTGGTGGCGTAGGATGAAGAAAGATATTGTTTCATATGTGGCTAGGTGTTTGAATTGTCAGCAGGTCAAGTATGAGTAGCAGAAGCCTAGTGGTTTGTTCCATAGGATTGAGCTTCCCGAGTGGAAGTGGGAGAGGATTACCATGGACTTCGTTACTGGACTTCCGATGACTCAGAAGAAGTTTGATGCTATTTGGGTCATTGTTGATAGGCTGACCAAGTCAGCACATTTTATTCATGCTGCAACCACTTTTTCATCAGAGAGGTTAGCTGAGATCTACATCCGAGAGATTGTTCGCCTTCAAGGGGTGCCGGCATCTATCATTTCGAACCGGGGTACGCAGTTTACCTCGCGCTTCTGGAGAGCAGTTCAGCAGGAGTTAGGCACCCAGGTTCAGTTGAGCACAGCGTTCCATCCTCAGACGGACGGCCAGTCAGAGAGGACTATTCAGATATTGGAGGATATGCTCCGAGCTTGTGTCATTGATTTTGGAGGCTTGTGGGACCAGTTTTTGCCTTTAGCAGAGTTTGCCTACAACAACAGCTACCAGTCAAGAATTCAGATGGCTCCATTTAAGGCATTGTATGGTAGGCGATGTCAGTCTCCAGTCGGATGGTTCGAGCCGGGAGAGGCTCAGTTATTGGGTACAGATTTAGTTCAGGAGGCCTTGGATAAGGTCAAGATCATTCAGGACAGGCTTCGTTCTGCTCAGTGGCGGCAAAAGAGTTACGCGGCTCGTAAGGTTCGAGATGTAGCTTTCATGGTTGGTGAGCGGGTCTTGCTTCGAGTGTCGCCTATGAAGGGCGTAATGAGATTTGAGAAGAAGGTCAAGCTTAGCCCTAGGTTCATTGGCCCATTTGAGATTCAAGATCGTGTGGGAGAGGTGGCTTATAGACTTGCCTTGCCACCTAGCTTGTTAGCCGTGCACCCAGTGTTTCATGTGTTCATGCTTCGGAGGTATCACGGCGATCCAACCCATGTGTTAGATTTCAGCACTGTCCAGTTGGACAAGGATCTGTCTTACAAGGAGGAGCCGGTAGCTATTCTAGACTAGCAGGTTTGACAGTTGAGGTCGAAGAGTTTTCCTTCAGTGCGTGTCCAGTGGAGAGGTCAGCCTCTTAAGGCATCGACCTGGGAGTCCGAGTCTGATATACGGAGCCGTTATCCTCATCTATTTCCTGACTCAGGTACTTCTCTCTTTTGTCCGTTCGAGGATGAACGGTTGTTATAGAGGTGGAGGATGTGACAACCCAAAGGGTCATCACCTGTTTTCTCATTCGTTTTGTGCTTCCGAGGCCTTAAAAACCTCACTTTTACTTGCTTCGACTTGCGTGCGCAGTCCGAGCGTATAGCCGAAAGGCTTAAATATGAATTTTGTGTGAAAAATGATGAATTTTGATATTAATATGATTAAAGTTGACTTTGGTCAACATTTTGGGTAAATGGACTCGGACCTGAGATTGGACGGTCCTAGAAGGTTCGTAGAAAAATATGGGACCTGGGCATGTGCCCGGAGTCAAATTCCGAGGTCTAGAGCCTGAGAAAAGAATTTTTTGAGAAATTGTTTTTCCGAAATTATTAAGGAAAAAGGAAATGAAAATTTGATTAAAAGACTGTGGTATCGGGCTCGTATTTTGGTTTTGACGCCCGGTACAAGTCCTAATTATGTGTTAAGCGCTTTTTGTAAAGTTTAGTCAAAATCGGACGTCATTTGACGTGTTTCGGTTCTAAATATCTAAAGTTTGAAGTTTATGAAGTTATAATGAAAAATGATAATTTTGGGGTTTTATTCCATGTATATCATATTATTTTGGCGATTTGATCGCACGAGTAAGTCCGTATGATGTTTTTAAGGTTGTGTGCATATTTGGTTTGGAGCCCCGAGGTCTCTGGTGAGTTCTGGATAGGCATCAGAGTGCATTTTGGTCTTTAAAATTTTTTGGTATTTTTGGCTTCTGTGATCTTCGCAAATGCGAAATGGAGACTCGCAATTGCGAGCCCTTTATCGCAATTGCGATGTCTGGGACTGTGGCCTATGATCGCAAATGTGATCATCCTTTTCGCAAATGTGAAGTCTGGGAAATCTGCACTGGGTCGCAAATGCAATCATTTTTATCGCTAATACGGAGGGCCATTGATCGCAATTGCGAGGCCCCTTTCGCAAATGCGAAAGTCCCAGCGTTGGCCTGGCTTCACAAATGCGAAGCTTTGTTCGCAATTCCCACATTTTGGTCGGGGTTCACAATTGCGAACCCCAGTTCACAATTCCCATATCAGAGACCTGGATTTTTCATATTTAGACGATTTTAAACTTCATTTTTCACATTCCTCCAAAACTAAAACACCATAGGCAATTTTTCAAGAGCAAACCTCATTCCAAAACAATTGTAAGTTTATTTTCACTTAATTTCTTCAATCTTTAACATCATTTATCATGTTTTCATCTTAAAATCAAGGTTTTTCATGGGTAAAAATGGGGATTTTGGGTAGAACCTAGGTTTTCTTAAAATTGGGGATTTGGACCTCAATTTAGGTCCGATTTCAAAACAAATTATAGATATGAACTCGTGGGGGAATGGGTAACCGGGTTTTGGTTCAAACCTAGGGTGTTGACAACGTGGGCCTGCGGGCGTTTCGGGAATTTTTGAGTAAAACTTTGGGAAATTCATTTTCATGAATTCAAATTGATTCAATTAGCATTTGTTGATACATTCAAGTAATTTATGACTAGATTCGAGCAGTTTTGTGGTGAATTCGAAGGGTAAATCTATACTAGAGGCTTGAGTTGAGTTTGGAGCATTTGAGGTAAGTGTTTGATCTAACTTTGGCTTGAGGGAATAGGATTAGAGTATTATTTGTTGATTTCTAAATGTTGAGTACGGTGTATAGTCATGGTGATGAGTATGTATACACCGGTGTCTAGCATTACCGTGGGTCCATATTTGTGCTTATTTGGGATTCGGTAGTGACTTTCCCTTGTTAATTGATGGCTTCAATCTGATATGAATAGGGTGAAAAGTAAATATGATTTCTAAACTCCTTGGAGCATTGGCTCGATCTTTTACTTGATTATAGAGTAAGAAATGAACGTAAAAGAAAGAGATGTGATTATTCCCTTGCCGGGACGTGTAAGTTATGGTTGTTATTCCCTTGCCGGGAAATTTAACTGCTTAGTCGTATTCTCCCTTGACTGGAAACTACTAATATATTATGAAATGGGATCGTGTGGCATGCCGACCACTTATATATTATGAAATGGGATCGTGTGGCACGCCGACCACTTATATATTATGAAATGGGATCGTGTGGCACGTCGACCACTTATATATTATGAAATGGGATCGTGTGGCACACCGACCACGTATATATTATGAAATGGGATCGTGTGGTACGCTGACCATGTATATATGCTAAAATGGGATCGTGTGGCACGCCGACCACTTATATAGATTATGAGAGCTGATGTAGTTTCATGTTTATTTCTGTCAAGTTGATTTCATCTGTAATTCCCCTACACCTGTCCCCTCCCCGTTTTAATTGGTATTTTTTTGCTGTTATTTTGTTGCACTTGTATATATATCTGCACAGGTTGTTTTTGGTAGGTCCTGTCTAGCCTCGTCACAACTTTGCCGGGGTTAGGCCAGGCACTTACCAGCACATGAGGTTGGTTGTGCTGATGCTACACTTCTGTGCATTTTGCACAGGTCCAGGTTCTGAGGAGCAGCAGCAGTATTAGTACGGGAGCAGGCTTTCATCCCAACGAGACCGAGGTAGCCTTGCAGGCCTCCGCAAGCCCGGTGTCTCTTGCTTATTTTCTCTTTTAGACTGTTGCCTCCTAGTTTTTGTGACAAACAGCTTATACATTTCTTTCAGATCCTTGTATTTAGTAAATTCTTAGCAGTTCGTGAGTGATGTGACACCAAATCTTGGGTAGGAGCTATTACTGATTACTCTACGATTTTTTTCAGATTTATTAATCAGACTTCCGCAATTATTGCTATTATTTAATTCCATGTCCTATATTGATGCTATAAATGGTTGATAGGTTTGTTTATTAATGGGAATGTAATTAAGTTGGCTTGCCTAGCTATCACGAGTAGGCGCTATCACGACTTCGATGGTGGGAAATCCGGGTCGTGACAACCAATCATCACATCTTGTAGCATTTGTTCAAATAGAGGGACCTCAATTCGAGGCAGCGTATATGGCTTGAGTTACTAAAAGATTATGATATTACCATTCTTTATCATCAGGTCAAGGCAAATGTAGTGGCGAATGGCTTGAGCAGAAAGGTAGAGAGTATGGGTAGTTTGGCCTTCATTTCAGCAGAGGAGAGGCCATTAGCTTTGGACATCCAGTCCTTAGCTAACAGATTTGTGGGGTTGGATATTTCAGAGCCTAGTCAAGTTCTGGCATGCGTTGCTGCCCATTCTTCACTGTTGGAGCAAATCAAGGCTCGACAGTTTGATGATCCACACTTGTTGATTCTCAGGGAGACGGTACTATAAGGTGGTGCCAAGGATATTACTATCGGCGAGGATGGTGTTATGTGACTTTAGGGTCGTCTATGCGTTTCGAATGTTGACGTGTTAAGGGAAATGATCTTAGAGGAGGCACGCAATTCTCAGTATTCTATACATCCAGGGGCTACGAAGATGTGTCGTGACTTGAGGCAATATTATTGGTGGCAGCGGATGGAGAAAGACATATTTGAATATGTGGCTAGGTGCCTAAATTGCCAATAGGTTAAATATGAGCACCAAAGGCCAGGTGGCCTATATTAGCAGATGACTATACCAGAGTGGAAATTGGAGAGCATTACTATAGATTTTATAGTTGATTTGCCACGAACCTTGCGGAAGTTTGATGTAGTTTAGGTCATAGTTGACAGGTTGACCAAGTCGACACATTTCAATCCGGATGTGACCACGTATACTTCGGAGAGGTAAGGCCAGATTTATATTCATGAGATAGTTTGGTTGCATGGGGTTCCTGTTTTCATCATATCAGATAGAGGTCCTCAGTTCACTTTACTTTTTTGTAGAGCAGTATAGAGAGGGTTGGGGCCTTTGTATAGCTCATTACAACTTTTCATCCGCAGATCGACGGGCAGTCGGAGCAGGCAGTTCGAATCTTGGAGGATATGCTCAGAGCATGTGTTATCGACTTTGGAGGGCAATGGGATCGATTCTTTCCTTTGGCCGAGTTTGCTTACTGTTAGATCCCATTTTAAACTGGTTAAAGTAAGGTACAACATATAGGTAATTCCGTGTTTGATTAAATTAAAAGAGTCGCCGCCAAATTATTTCAAAGGTGAATTAGGACACCAAATTGATTAAAGTAATTTAATAGTAAAATTCTGTTTATAGTGTACTTAACCTAAAGTTTCTAGGTGAAGGTTCAATTAATCCAAATGGAAGGTTTTAAGGAACCCTTTAAGATCTATTTTAAAATGGTTAACCGATGGAACTTAAGATAATTAAGGCTACGTGTAGAGTGATTGAGCCATTAAATATTTCAAACATTTTTTGTGTATATAAGAGGTACTACATAAGGGAGTAGTTCCAAACTTCAAAGTATTAAGGAAACTACCAATATGCATTATATGTTTATTTACTAAATTAGTTGTAACAGAATGTTTATGTTTGGTAAGCAAGTTTAAGGTATAAAATCAGTCCCAAAGTGAAAAAGCTCTCGAAGACGTGACTAACACAGTTTTGAAGGTTTAAAAACTACCTCTAAGCTGTCCAAGAAACTTAAATATCTAAAGCATGCATCTCTTAAATCCAAATTGTCACACATAAAAATAATAAAACAAGTAGCACTAAAAGTAATAGATTGGTGAGTTAGTATAAACGAAGCATGATTAAAAACAAAGCACAACTAATTGTCACGTCGAGGAAGCGAATATCCACTGCTTCCACTCGCTTCTCTTTCAAAACAAGACTCTAGAGAACAACAGAATGAGATGGGCCAACTCAGTATACGTAAGAGTTGAGAGAGTCTTGCATTAATCAAGTATTTTCTCCAGGCACAATGTACATGCAAGTAAAGGAGGGAAATAAAGTTAGAGTAACAAATTGTAATCTTGAAAACTATATGAAAAGAAGAAAAATATTTCTACGACAAACCAGAGAGGCTATTTTGAATTCCCAATTGATTTGCCAAAAGTACTTTCCCTTCATTTTGTCTTTTCTTTTCAAAACCAGAAATCCAAAAGACATGTTTTCTAAGTGACGGTGAAGGAAAAGTAAGCGTAGTTCGAAATTCATGGTAAAGATCGGATCTTCTTTTTCCAAAGTTAAGAGAGGGATTCTAGAGTTCTTTCTAACAGGTCTTCAAGAGAGCTCAATTCTTCAGCTAGAGATTATCTTAAAGTGCGGTTAAGACATAATAGAATTTACTCTAGCATTTGAATAAAGAAAGGCATATTTCATATATAGTTCAGATATTTTTATTCATGATATTGATCCGATTCAAGATAACCGAGAGTTAATATTCAATCATTGAATTTACATGCCAAAATTTTATCATCTCTATGAGGATTAAATCCCGAGTTATTGCGAAGTAAAAAATCGATGAAATTATGAAAGTAAATATTCTTGCATTTATTGCTACTGCACTATTTATTCTGATTCCTTCCACTTTTCTACTTATCATTTACGTAAAAACAGTCCGTCAAAATGGTTAATTATTAACTAATCTAAATAAAACTTGACTTCTAAGTTCTTAGCCAAAATTGACGAAATAAAATAAAAAAGATTCTAATTTCATGTCCTAAATGAAATGAGTGGAATAGAATCGACAGTATTCTAATAGATATATAATATGATGGAAAGAAAGATTCATCTATTTCTTTCTACCATACTATATATTATGGGTGTACATAAATTGGATTGGTTCGGATTCTTCAATTACCAAACCAAACCAATTGCATCGGATTTTTAAATCTATAGACCAAACCAAACTAACAAAAATCAGGTTTTTCAGTTTTTTTTTCCGATAAACTTGTGCTCTTTTTAAATATTGCTATAGTCCTAAATACAATTTTACCAATAACAACCATGTTTTTATTTTTTAGCATTGACCTCAACTATGCAAATCAATAGGTTGTATGGTTCCAATTTCAGTTCTAGAAAATTGATGGAAACTTTAATCAATCATTCCTCCTTTTCCAAAGATAATTGAGCTTTCCAACTAATATTTCTTCTTTCAAAACAAAAATATCAAAAATATAAACTGCATATCATATTGCACTCTACGTAAGAACTATTATCAACTTTTTAAGAGTAAACATTACACCCAAGAGTCCTAAAAAATAAACAAAAATAGAATATATTAAACTCCAAGAAGTTGAGCATCTTAATAGATATTACAACTAGAGGAGCATGTTTTCAAAAAACTTGTAAAGGCATAATGACCTGCTTTAGGACTAGTTTTTGGTTTCGGCTCAACTATTCTTTTATGAGCCAGACAAAAACAAACATTTACATGGGCTATAAAACCAACTTCAACTATTATGCTAAATACAAAAATTTTAAAAATAATTATAAAATATTTATAACTTACATTCTAATAAATATTTTTATCTATCTAATATATAAAATATATATACATGTAATGTCGGGTTGGTTTGGTTTCAGTTTAACTTTTTTAGTTTATACCAAACCAACCTTATTATGGTCGGGTTTTATTTTTCAATACAAAACCAAGTCAAACCAAAACACTAATCGGGTTTTTTTATGGACTGACTCTGATTTTCGGGTTGGTGCGGATTATCAATTTGGTTTGTACACAGTTAGATTGTAGTTATAAAGCCTCTCCCCGGAATAAAATAAAGATAGAGGCTGCATTTTGATAGTTTGTATGAGTCCACCACCAAACAATAAAGTACCCGGTTCTCTGTGAGGTTATCCTGAGAATGCTAATAAATCTGCAAGTAAATGAGGCAAGGGTTTTTACGTGGAAAAATACCAACTCGAGAGGAAAAAAACCACGACCTAAGCCTGTAGGCTTTCAACTTTACTAACTTGTAAATACCTATTACAAGCCACTTTGTAATGACTCCATTACAAAGAATTCAATTTAACTAACTTATAATACTCTTACCACAAGCCATTTTGTGACTTCCTAGTTACAAAGACTTTTAACTAACTTGGGATGCTATCACCACAAGCCACTCTGTCACTCTTCTAGTTACAAAGGATTTAACATATAACTGAACCTAATCACAACATAAACTTTGAAAGTTTACGGATTTTGAGTTTCCTTCTAAGAAAGCAAGATAGGAGTTACAATGAAGAACAAATAACAAGATTTCAACTCAACTACAGATATACATGGACTCATTGTAAAACTGATCCTCTAGTGGAGTTATCTTCTTGTTCTTGACATATCAGTGACTTCAATGCCGGATGAACATTTTAATGCTTGAAAGAATACCACTAAATGCACAAGTGAATATCTTGTGCCTTCCACCAGGTTGTTATACCACAAAAGACATCACAATGGTGATGTCAATTCATGGTATACGCTTCTTCACAACGAGAAGTGATTGCTGCACTGTCGCGTGTAAAGTTGCGGACAGTTACTTTCTGCAGATGCGTTCCAACTATTTTGTTGTCTTGTACTTTTGTTAGAGAAACCTAAGGGACCAGGTCCCTGTTGTGTTCCTCTTTGTATCAGTTGCGGACAATCGCTTTTTGTTGTTACGTTCCAGTTGTACAGTTAATTTGTACTTCTGTCGGAGAACCCAAAGGGACCGGGTCCCTGTTGTTTTCCTCCTTATTGTTGTTCATTCATTTGCTGGAGATCAGACTGGATATTGTTCATTTTAAATGTATGCCACGTGGGTCAGGTTGTCTACCTGGTTCATGACAATAAGTTTGTTAGATCATCAAAACATAAGAAGTATAAGACAAAGACATTAAAAACCCATCACATTTGATATGTATCTTTTGATATGGATCTATAGATCAATCTACAATATTATCTTGATATATGTTAATATCAATTCCATATATGAGGTTGACATAACATCCAATTCCATTTATTTACTATATCTGTTTGTTCTGATCAATCTGAATTACTCTTATGTCTTATAGTTTGTACTATTAGATTTTTTTATTTCCGGTCTGAATCTCAATATCTATTTAAAGAATCAAATAAATGAAGGAAAAGCGATAGATATAGGAAGATTCAAAAAATCACGTAGTAATCTTATTTTTTAACATTCCCAAGAAGTAATTGAGTAAACCATAGACAGTAGTTCCACGGGCATCAAAAAGGAAGAGTAAACCTCACCGATTTTTAACGCCTGAACCATGATATGAAATAAGTCGATAAAGCATAAATCCAATTTCAAAAATTTGAAAGCGGTAAATGTGCTATGTGACTCACCTGAAGATCTTATTCTGCATAGTATCTCGTTAGACAACCACTATATTTATATCCTTTCTTTCACATACCAAATGCGTATACACTTAACAAAACCACCTCTTATTTGAATAGTAAAGAGAGAAACAATTAAAAAAGGGTCCAGCTCTCCTCAGTATCACCTGGTAAGAGGTCGTTGATTGGAATAGAAAATTTCGGAAAAATTAGGTTCGAATAAAATTCTTGAGATTCTCTTCCGTTGGAACTATAAACATGGGAATCATTGAAATAGCTCTTTGATTGAAAGAGTGTATATATATATGTATATAGGCTTGCACTAATACTCCTTATTTCAACAAAATAGCACGCATTTTACAGCTAAATTCTCGATGGTCTCATGAGTCCTTTAAATTCTACTAGCATGATCTCTGAGTCACAAAAGTACAATTACACACGTCTTCTAAGATGTTGCACACAGAATAATTACTTTTAACAGCAAGCCACGATTTTATCTTGTGATTTCTAACACATTAAAAAAAGGTCCTTAGCCTAATACCCCATAAACGTCGCATTGAACATATAAACAACATTCCAACCCGCAACATTTAGGCAAATGACAACATATACCCTAAGAGCATACTAATTTCTATCTAACATAAAGGAGCCTAACAGATTGAACTACGTACAGAGTAAGACTCCTATTACATCAACAGTTTGTTATAAAATATTTTAAGAGTCTACTTTCAACTTAAAATATAGACTGATTTATTTATGAAAACAAACATGATATTTATAATTTTGAGAAGAAAAAAAACCAAATGTTACCTTCTTGTGGGAAGCCAACTGGGGCGAGCTTTAGATCTACTCTCTCATTATGAACAGATTCAAAACCCCGAGCTGAATGAGTTCAAAAGATTTGAATTTGAATTTTAAATTATTCAAAGGGGTGTCCCGGGTAAATGGAAAATAATATTGAAAAAATAAAGTATTTGATGTAATAATAAATTAGAAGCTCAAGAGAATTAATAGAAAAAATGAGGGACAAAATTGTATGTCAACACTTACAACAACGGTTATCAGTCCAACATCGAGATGACTTCATTTGAAGCTTTATATGGCTGACGATGTCTTTCTCCCATCGGAAGGTTTGAGCCCGGCGAGGCTAAATTGTATGGTACTGATTTGGTGAGAGATGCCTTTGAAAAGGTAAAGTTGATTCAGGAGCGACTTCCCACAACATAGTCCAGAAATAAGAGTTACGCGGATCCGAAAGCGCGCGATTTATCATTTATGGTGGGTGAGAAAATTCTCTTGAATGTTTCGTCGATGAAAGGAGTCATGAGGTTTGGGAAGAAAGGCGTGTTGAGCCAAAGGTTTATAGGCGCATTTGAGGTGTCGAGACGAGGAGGTTTCTTATGAGATTGCTTTGCCTCCCAGTATATCAGGAGTTCACCCGATTTTTCAAATTTCTATGCTCCGGAGGTATCATGCTGACATGTCACATGTGTTGGACTTCAATGCTAGATGAGAGTATGAGTTATGAGGAGGAGCAGTTGCTATTGTTGACAGATAGGTTTGCCAGTTGAGGTCCAAGAAGATTTCTGTGGTAATGGTTCAGTGGAGGGGCCAACCAGTCGAGGAGGCGACTTGGGAGGCCGAGGAGGACATGCGGAGCAGATGTCCATATCTATTCAGTAATCCAGGTATGATTCTACACCCGTTCGAGGACGAACGTTTGATTAAGAGGTGGAAATATAACGACCCATCGGTCATTTTACTTTCTAGAACCTCGTTCCCCTAAATAAGACTCCACGTACGTGCTTTTATTATTTTATGACCTACATGGATGGTTAGTTTGGGATTTGGATGGATTCGGATTTAATTCGAGACATTTAGTTCCTTAAGTTTGGTAAAAAGGTCTAAGTTTGACTTTGGTTAATGTTTTAAGTAAATGACCTCAAAATTGTAATTTGATGGTTCCAACGGGTTCGTATGATGATTTCGGACTTAGGTGTATGTCGGATCAGGTTTTGGATGACCCAGGAACATTTCGGTGCTTAATATTGAAAGTTAGCATTTTGGGGTAGATTCCTTAAGTTTGAGCCTAAGTGGATTTTTCTGTTATTAACGTTTATTGGGATTGTGAGCATGGGAATAGCTCTGGTGATTCTGGTCCTAGGGGTGCTTCTGGATGTTAATTTGGAGGTCCGTAGATTATTTCAGAGACGTTTTGAGAAATCTAGAAATTTGGAATTTTTGAGAAGTTTGACCGGGAATTAGCTTTTTGATATCGTGTCCGAATTCAAATTTCGGAACCTGGAGTAGGTCCATAACATCATTTAAGACTTTTACGCAAAATTTCACGTCAGTCCGAGTAGTTTAAGTATATTTCGGCACGTTCGGAGTAAGTTAAAGAACTTGAAGTTCAAAGTTTTGATTCAATTTGTTTGGGGTGTGATTCTTAGTTTTGTTGTTGTTTTGCATATTTTGAGAGTTCAAGCGAGTCCGTTTTGTGATTTCAAACTTATTTGTATATTTGGGTGGGGCCCTAGGAATCCCAGGTGTTAAACAGACGAAGCTCGGATCAAGTTTGGACTCAAAGAAAAATGCTGAAGTTTCAGCTTCTGGTGCAATCACACTTGCGCTTGGCCAGCTGCAGGTGCGAAAATGGAGTCGCAAAAGTGGACTAGCCAAGGCTTCCAGAGACCGCAGGAGCGAGGGATTTTTGCGCACCAGCGAAAGCGTAGGTACAAAGGCAATGACGGAGGAGCGGCCTTGTCCATAGACGCGGACAATGCAGCGCAGGATCGAAGGCGCAGGAGCGTCCTGCTGTCCGCAGGTGCGAAGGCTGGCCAGGCAAGGGAAATGCACACCTGTGAGGAATTTTCTTCCAAAGCAGAAGTGCAGGTGCAGCAGGGGCTTCGTAGGCGTGGGAAAAGCTGTGCATTGATGTTTAAATTTGGAGTTTGAGAATTTTATCCGATTCCTTCTTTCTTGAACGATTTTTGGAGCTTCTTGACAGAGGTATTCACCTAGCAACTTGGAGGTAAGTTAATTCTACCTATTGTGAGTTAAATACGTAGTTCATGGGAAGATTATAACATGTAAATTGGTAGAAATTGTGGGTTTAGATGAAAAACCTAGGTTTTGACAAAAATAAAATTTAACCATAAAATTTGTCATGGCATTGATTCGAAATTATATATTTGAGTTCGTGGAGCTATGGGTAACGATTTCCTTTGAAAGTTTTCGAAATCCGGGAACGTGGGACCAGGGACAATTTTTAAGAATCTCACAATTTTTATTGAGTAATTGTTTAAGGATAAATTATGAACTTTCGAGCATGTATTAATTAATTTGTATAACATTTGATAGTTTCGGGATTTTCAGCACCAAATTGAGGCTTTAAAGCGGAACCTTAGCTGGAAAGTGAGCTTTCACACGAGGTAAGTCTCTTTTCTAACCTTGTAATAGGGAAATTATCCCCCTAGGCATGTTTTACTAAAAGAATTATTGTGAGTGAGGATCTACGCACGTACTAGGTGACGAGAGTCCATGCGTAGCTATATTTCATGTAAAGTCCGAGTAGTCTTAGGATTCACATCATGTTTCTTTGCTATCGTTGCTTGATTATGTTAATTAATTGTCTTGAAAAATATTGAGGTTGAGGATTTTAAGATTTAAAGCTTTTAATTAGCCTCCTTATGTTATGAAAAAAATCGAGAAATTATTAATGATTTGAAGAAAAAAATACAATATATATATATATATATATATATATATGCATCGCAATTATTTTCGCGGGCGAGGTACAAATTCCACTATTCTCATGGGAGCGGGTCATTTGCCTCGACATGTTAATAGATGCATATATGGTTTGTGTCGTCTGAACTTCGGTATTGCCCACTGATTATATAAATGTATTTTTCGATTGGGTCGAACATCCTCGGCATAATTCGTGCATAACAATATTTGGAAATCCCAATTATATTGATGTTGTTTCATTGGCCGGAAAGGGTAAGTGATTCAAGGATGAAAATAAATTTGGAATTTATTATCAGTGAAGGAAATTGTTTATTTATTGCTTATTGCTGGATTTTTATCATCATTTACATATTTCATGCTTATTCAAAGATTTCATTATACTAGTGTTAGACCTTAGTAACTATCGAAGTTGATCCCTCGTCACTACTTCTTTGAGGTTAGACTGGATAAATATGGGGTACACGTTATTATTGTACTTATACTACACTCTGCACTACCCGTATAAGATCTGAGGCAGGAGCATCTGGTTATCATCCCGGTGCGCATACTTGACACTTCGAGACTTTGTGGTGAGCTGCACTTTCGAGCCCGTTTCCGTAACACCCGACGTCTTTCTTTGATATTTATTATCTGTCTACTTTATTTCAGACAATATTGTAGTATGTTATCTGTATTCCTCAATGTCACAACCTAAAAACCAATCTTGTGGAGATGGCGCCTATTGTGGTACTAGGCAAGCCGACACATTACAAAAACAAAATGAGATTTTCATTTTCAGAATAATTTCCAAAGCTATTTAATATAAAACCTTCATAAAGGGGTTCAAAACAAAACAAAAATGCGAAAAAAAGCCCAACATTGGGGTGACAGTAGTCATGAGTATCTACTACAACTGTCTAACAATATCAAGACTAACATAGTGTGGAAAATAGCTGAATACAACTAACGGAGGATACATAGGGAGGAAAGCAAGGTTTCGATCGCCAGGCAGCTATTTTGCTAAGTCCGATGGATCTGGAACTGAATAATCAACACCCACTACCGGGTCCAGAAATACCTGGATCTACACACAGGGTGCAGGGAGTAACGTGAGTATGCCAACTCAGTATGTAACTAAAGTAAATAAAGGCTGAGCAGTAGTGACGAGCAATAAAGTATGTAAAGTTCATATCATGAAATCTAAGTAAAAATTCAACAGGCTTTAAAAGAAGATTTTGAATCAAATCATTTTGTTTAAACTCAGATACAATAAAATCATTTGATGATATTTTTCAACGATTCTCAAACAGAGTCTCAATGCAACAGTGAGCAAAATAATGAAATTCTAAATAGCCCATCGGGCAAAACATCAATCATATACAGCCCCTCGGGAAAAACATCAATCATATACAGCCCCTCGGGCATAACCTACAGTCACTCGTATATAGCCGCTCGGGCATACCTCGCCATCACTCATATACAGACCCTCGACCAGAACATCACTCAGTAGGTACCTGCGCTCACTAGGGGTGTGCAGACTCCGCAGGGCTCCTTCAGCCCAAGTGCTATAACATGCCAGCTAGTGACATAAATCAATCAGGCCCTCGGCCTCACACAATCATGAATCCGTAACAACATCTTGCGGCATGCAGATCAATTCCATAAATATCATCACAAATCAGGCCCTCAATCTCACTCAGTCATGAACCTCTAAAGCCACTTCGGCTCTCAGTAAAACAGGGTACTCATCCCAAAAAAACATTTATATGTATCAAAACAAAGTAATAAAGATTGAGTTATGAAATCAATAAATATGACATAACTGAGTATAGATTTTCAATCAAAAATCGTGAGAGGATAGCAATAAAAGATCTCTAAGGATCCAAACAACACTGTCATAAGTCCTAAAATGACATCCATCCTAATTTCTAGAAATCTTTCAAAAACACGTAAGAAACATGTAGTTTAAAAAAATAAGCAACTTTACAGTAGATACGAGACGAACCAAGTCAGAATCCCAAACAGTTCACGCCCACACGCTCGTCACCTAGCATGTATGTCACCTCAAAATAGTCACATGACACATACCCTCTGGACTTTATTAACAATCGTTACTTACCTCAAATAATCCAATTCCAAAACCGAGCAAGCCAAGCGATGCTCAAAAAATGCTATCTCGCACGTTCCGACCTCTGGACGGCTCGAAACGGACCAAAAACAACTCAAACACATCAAACAATGCTAAAGGAACTAATCCCAATAAAAAAGGCCGAATCTTTAATAAAAGCCCAAAATCGGCCAAAAAGCCTTACCCAAGCCTGCATCTCGGAACCTGGCAAAACTTACAAAATCTGACAACTCATTCAACTATGAGTCCAACCACACTAGTTTCATCCAATTCCCATTCAGAATCAATGTTCAAAACATAAAAATTCACTTTATGAAACTTTAGCCAAAACCCTCATATTTAACTTTGAAATCATCAATCAAATTTCAAAAATGAAAGATAGATTCATGAAATATAACAAAAAGCGAGTAGAGAACACTTACCCCAATCCATATGGTAAAAATCGCCTCCAAAAGCACCCAAATCCTAGCTCCCCAACTCAAAATATGACCAAATGAACAAATCCTTATTTTATATATTTTTCTGCCAGCTATTCTTCCTCATTTCTTGTGCCAAGCGATCCTGAAACTCGCTTTTGATGCCTCCAATGAATTTCTTGTGAAATTTGAGTCAAGTTAGGATCTTGAATAATTCCAGTTGACATTATATTGAAGGAGATATGTTGGTTTCAATATTTGAAAATAGTGCAGATTTTTAAGTACGAATTCAGTGGTAATGTCGTAATTAATCTGACAAATCTGGCAACCCAATTTTTAGTAAAATGACAATAAAATCCTTATATCATGTCCAAATTCTATGGTTATTTTTAATATGGCTCTGTATTTATGATACAGATCTAATGCTTCAACAAAAACAGAAATCTAAGCTCATTTCCTTAATATAGTACCATTTAGGCTTGAAAAACGACGTCGAAACATAAAAAATGAGCGCAACACAACCCAAACCTATCCTAAACTCACCCGAGCCCCTCGGGACGCTATTTGAAAATACTAACAAGTCTCATATCATAACATGGACCTACTGAAGGCCTAAAAACACACATAACAATATCAAAATAACTAATCACACCTGAATTCGAAATCAATGAACTGTAAACTCCAAACTTCCACAACCGATGCTATTTACCGTGAAAATGGTAACAACAATTAGATTTGTAAATGGGACTCTACAAATATGTGATCTATTTTTATGCTAGTTGTTAGAGTAGTTGATGCTAGGCATATGAAGTTTAATGATGAGATACAAGCTAAAACGGGGCAGTAATCAAACCGCAGGGCTTGCTACTCGGTCTTTGAATTGGTCGATGAAAGACCTCGTGATCGATATCTGGCTCGAGCTTGAGATATCGGGTTTTATAGGGAAGGGGATAACAGTTAAGATATAATTAAAGAACGCTATTTATGGCCAATACCAAGCAATAAATGTAGAACAAGTATGAAAGCAATAAATGTCAAGAGTAGCCTCGAGCGAGTAAGTTAGAGACAAAAGAGAGAGAGAGAGAGAGAGAGAGAGAGAGAGAGAGAGAGAGAGAGATTATTGATCTTGTGTAGAATGGTTGGAGCAATAGCCACCCCTTACAAGTTGGCATGGATTCCCTTTACATAGGACGGGAATTCGGTGATAGTACAACATTCATTAATCATAAAAAATGGAGATGGGACGACTAGATGTGATGTCTCGACACAGGCTCTGGGTAGGCCGGCTCTGTCAGACTTAGGTGTGTGCTTTAGGAATTCCCCTTCTTTCTCTAGCCTCAATCTTTGCTTCTTTGATTCGGGCCTCGACGACCCCCGAGGCAGAGGACTCGGTTGCAACTCCATGTCCTCAGGGTCTCGATACATTCTTCCAAGGTTATTTGATATCAAGAAATTAGGCCCTCTGATTTTTCCGCATACAGATAGTCTCTGCATTTCTCAGAACAAAGTGATGGGAAATGATTCTTAAACCGGACTCCCTGATCTCCTCGCGGCGACATCATACCGATGATGCAACTTGCGACGTGAGTTTTTGCGATAACCGAGACATCCTACGGAGTTGTGTTTTTGACATCATTCAATGCACTGTCGTTTCTCGTTCTCCAAGGTGAAAGTACCACTGTTGTAGCCAATATTTATGAAATATGAAGATGTTTCCTTTACTTATGCTTTTGATTTTCATCATGTTCGTATGTACTCTTGTGCACTCGCAGATATTTTGAATGTATGACTCTATTGATGATCGTCAATATTTTTTTAAATTTTGGTCAACAGAAATGGCTCCTTTTTGAGCTCATCGTTGTTCCCGGAATCAAGCCTGATATGGTCCGGTAAACTAGGATTCATCAGGGTCCTCGAGCCTCATGGAGACAAAGCGCTGAAGCAAAAGTTGACTTCGAGCGTTTGGAGCTTTTACTTTGAGCTTGGTGTATATAAACTTTTAAGGTGTTATAGGAAGGTTTCTGAGGAAGGGGCTATTCTTACTTAGGCAGTTTTCTATGGTCGAGCCCTCGCGATCGGGGCTCGAAGTGCTTATTTTTTTTTCTCAAGGGAAAACTTCGAGGTTGGGTACTACCTCGGAATTGGAGGCAATGTCGCTGACCCTTAGTGGCCAAACTTCTTTTTGATGGACATCTCTGGGTTCGAGCACCACCTCGGGATCTGTTCCGAGGTCGTTGGCCTTTCGGGGCTTATCTTGGGTAGGCAAATTGTTATTGTATCCCACTTGTACATGGGGAGGCTTTTTCTTTTTTGGAAGATCCCATTATTTTAGATAGGCATCTTTCCGCTTTGGCATCGAGTCCTTCATTAGCTTAATCACAAAAAGTGTTGGTGTACGTCCTTTCTTTAGTTTGCCAATTCTACCATAGTTATGATTCCTACTTCAAGGCCTACCTGGCAAGAAGGGGAGAGTTCAACTCCTAGTGCTCAGGATCCGCGGGAGTTTATTCTGAAGACTATGACTTCGATAAGAGAGGAACATTTGGAGATGGTGAGGAGAGACTATGGATGGGGCAAGGGGGAAGCGTTGCAGGCTCTTTCCCCGGATGAGAGTATTACAGACTCTGCTGATGGATTCCTGAACATATACATATACCCTTTCGCACTAGGCCTCCTTGTTAGGGTTGTGCTTGATTTCTGCTTGAAGTATCAGTTTACTTTGGCGTAGATACATCCATCGTTTTGTTGAGTGGTACTGATGATGGGATTCTTTTTGGAGAAGGCAGGGCTTGAATTCATTCTTAGTCACTTCGCTAGGCTGTACCGATCCTTTTAACATCGAGGCCTGCTAACCCTGCGGTGCTGTTCGTCCATCCCTTTTGTGTTGATGATGAGGACGATAGGGATCGAGAGTGGGTCTGTTGATTCATTTGGGTTTGGAAAACTGACATTATCCCTGTGGAGCTTATGCCGTCGTAGGGATAGGACGATCCCTTGGGGCGAGGCTGTGTTCCTCCGGAGAGGGGGTGGAGTCGTCTGCCTCCGAGTTAAGGGACGATGGCGATAAATGGGATATGCACTTGCAGTGAGATGGAGATTTTAGCGGGGCTAAACGTGCCCATGTCTTCGAGAAGGGAACATCGCCCGAGCCTGCTATTCCTGAAGTCTTTGGTTATAGAGCGGTGGTTCCTATAAGTGATTATGCCTCGACCGAGGCTAGTTCTTCCAGGGCCGAAGGAGCTGGACTAACATGAGTGAGCTCGGCCTTCGAGGAAGTTCGCCGACTTTACTTCGCGGTGAGTTTTGGCGTAGTCCTTCTGCATTTCCTGTATTCTCTTTCTTATCTAGTTTTTATTCTACAAGCCTTTTGATAGGCTCAGGTCTATGCTGCTCCATCATGGGGCTAGGCTTCGGAAAGCTCTGGATGAGGGTAAGTCCCTTAGGCTCCTCAGCGAGGAGAAGGAGGTTGAGTTGATACACTGGCGATATGAGGCGTACCAGAGCTCGAATTACGAGAGCTATTTGATGGAGAAGGTAGCCTCTCGTAGTATGTGTTTCGCCTTTTTAACCCTTATGGTTAATCTTTTTGCCTGTCTTAGTTGCAGAAAAAGACGAAGTCTCTAGAGTACCTTAGGGGCGAAGCTGACCGAGTTAGGAATGCTCGCGGTGAACTGAGGGCTCAGGTGCAGGCTTAAGCTTCATAGGAGAAGGTTGCCTTGGCTAAAGTTCCCGCCTTCGAGGCCCAAATTTGCTTCGCTCATGACAATGCTTCATTTCAAGTTGATATGGTTGCGAAGCTCGAGTTTGATCTCTCGAAGGTCAGGGCCGAAATAGTCGATGCTCGGGCTGAAGCAACATTGAGTTGGACTAAGGCTGATCAAGAAATGGCAATTCATTCGACGGATATTACTGATGCCCAAGCCGAGTTAAAGCGGGCCCTGGATCGTGAAAAGATGATTGAAGAATGTGTTCGTTGTAGATCACGAAGAGAGGTGCTTGAATAGATCGGCGCTAGAGGTTTCGTTCTCTTATAAGAGTTGGCTCGAGCGAGGATGGATGAGCGTGATGCTCAATCACTTCTTTCTGACTCTGTGGAGAGTGAATATGGGGCGGTAGGCCATAACCTTGTGGAGCGGAGCGTAGATTTTGCCATCTTGTATTTGGTATTCGCATAACATGTTTTTAGATGGAGAACGTGCCTTTTGCGTGTGTTAATAAAAGAAAATTTGAAGATTTATCATATGATTTTTACTATGTTTAAATGGTTTATTTAAGTTTCTCCTTTATCAGATTCATTATGTTGAAAACCCCTAATTTGTTTGGCTCTAGTTTGTGATTCTGAGTTCGTCTTTATTGTTCGTTCAGTTGATTTGGTTGTATGTGTGATTCTCATTGATATGATGTGATTTGTTAGAGTATTTTTTTATGATTTTCATCTTAGTGATATCTTATTAGGGTTTCTGATTTGGTTCTTCCTGTTTGTACTCCGTTTATTGCTATATTCATGGAAGTCTATACTATTTCCTTTAAAATTAGTACTATTTTTTCTATTCTTGGAATCCTTGATTTAGAGTGTTGTTGCTCTTATACAAATTTATCGCGATTTTTCCTATCCCTTAAATTTATTTCTTACCTTATTATGTGGTTGACTATATTTAATTGATTTGTACTGTTATTTCCTTAATTAGACCCTTATGTATCTGTCCCTAATTTTACATATTCTATACCTATTCTATAATTACTGAAGAATTGATTCTTGCCTTATGTTAACCGGTTTTCGAACTCCTATATAATTGACTCTCTTCTACAGTCTTCAAACATGAATATATAGTTCAGAATACACACACACACACACACACACACACACACACACTTAAACTCTCTCTTCTTTCTCTGCCACTTGTGCTAACTGCTTGTCTAGTCGGCTGAAAGTCAATGCTAGACTGTGGAACTCTACTCTCTTAATTTTCGAACTTTACTTCTTCAACTGGTATGTCCCTAGTTTAAATTTGAAACTCAACTTTATGTGTCCTATGCCTACATATCCATGCTTGTAAATGTACTAGTTATTCAATTTGTTTCTATGTTTGAGGTTATTAAGCATGTCTAAATTCCTGCCTTGTGTGTAATCATCATGTCAAACTTTACTTAGTTCCTTGACACTTGTCCAACATGTTCACTTAGTTCCCTTACCCCTCCCTTAACTAGTGTAACCATGTAGTTACTTAGTCTTCTAGTGCATTTTGTTGGCCTCAATTGGATGTCAAATTTTGTTCAACAAAAATCTTGTCCTCAGGTTGATCCTGCTGCACTCTTCCCTATATTTTAAATGCTTGTTACCATGACTAATTTTTTCAATAGACTCATAGATGTTTTGTATATGTTTTGTATCAAATGTTTCCCCCTCTATGTGGTTTCAAACCTGTATGTTCCCAATTCCTCCTTTTCATGTTTGTTTTTGAACTATGTATGTTTATTTGGTTTTGAGTTGCTGATTGTCCTATTTTTTTCTTCTTCAAACTGGTTTTCACTAAGGAAAACTCTTCTATTGCTTTAAAAAAATATTTCAACTAATCATTGTCAAAACTGTTTCCAACTCAACTCTTTTAATCTATGTCAAGCACTCTCACACATACTCCTAGACCACTAGGTTCTGCCCCTTTTGTGTGAGCCTTGCCTTGGGACCCTTGAGCTCCCTCTGAACTTTGACACATAAAAGCTAGCCTTTCCATACTGCACTTACTCTGTGTTGGCTATGAAATCTAGGTGTGAGCACTTCTCGGGATCCCTTATGATCCTTAGGGAAATCTGACACACCCGGATATGAGAAAGGCTATGGAGCAATCTTGGCACTTGAGGTGATTTATTACATAACTCAGGGAGGAAGTCCTAATCCTGTGTTGAAAACCTAGGACTGATTTTTTAGGCTCCCTATAGTATAACATCATTTTTTATTATTTCAATTATGTAAGTTTTGCCAACGGTTTGTTATAATTATTGTAAAAAAACTCTTTGGGGAGGGATATTGAAAATGGATGATATGCATGCTATAGTTGTTAAGGGTAGAAAATATGTTATTAGTTTTATATTCCTAACTGCGCAATAGAAGCCATGCTTAGGATTCATACATGCATTAGAAATCATGCCCTTAGGTCCCATGTTTATTGTTTCAGCATGTGCATCCTTATACAATCATGTGTTAGAATATGCTAATAACTATCACTTTACCATTATGCTATGCACTGCTATGTACACTTAGAGATCCTGCCTTAGGATAAAAAAATGCTAATAAATTGGTCATTTCCATATCTTCTGCATATTCTAAAAGTATGTAACACTTTACCTGCTCAAGTCCTACATATACATCACTTTGCATTTTTGTGCATTAGATATCATGCCTTTAGGATTGCATTCATGTCCGCTTAGGCATCTCTAGTTCAATTATTGATAAGAAGAGATTGAACCAGTTGGTAATTATTCTGGAATTCTGAACCTTTTAAAACAGCATGTTTAGTAATACAATTCAAACAGTCTTCTCCAAGTAACCCTAATAACTGGAACACTATTGTACACCTACGCAAGCCTTAGGTGTTAAATTTGTCAAAAACTGGAATCATGTTTCTTTATGTATGCTGCTTAATTATCAACTAGTTTAAAGTCAGTAGACACGCCTGATTCAGACTTCTTTTCTAAGTCATGTTATAAATCTGGTTCTGTTATTATCACTTAGATATCATACATAGGATATGAATTTAGACCTTAATTGTGCATGAGTCATGCTGTTTATGTGTACTATGTGTGGAGGTATATCTGAGCCTTTTATTTATCTTTTATGCTCCACTTTAATTGAAGTCCTATGTGTTTATTATATGGTGCCTTAGTATTTTACCTTTAAACCTAAGGGTTTACCTAGAATCCCCCCTTTTTATAGGATAGGAGTCCTAAATTCCTCCGAGACTGATAGGAAAGGGTACATATGGGTATGATCACCGGTGCATTAATACCACGTGTAATCTCTCTTTGAGGAGTGTCATACCGGGTATTTTATTGAGGTGATCCATATTATAAACGAACCTAGGACACCCATTTACATTCACAAATATGCTTAGATTGTAATCTTTTTAAAAAAATCTAGCTTTTTCATTAGTTGTTTTCTTACACTTGTGTATTTGAACTTAAATCCCCTACTATTTGAGTCATACTTGTTTATTTGCTATTTGTACAAATTCACAAAAAACTGTCTGGTTGGGAACCACAATAGTGGATTCTTAGGGGTGCCTAATACCTTCCTGTTAGGATAATTTCAAGCCTTTACCCTATTTATAGTTACCAAAACGTAGTTATAGATGAACCTTATAGGTGCCCTAACGCACCGTAAATCGTTATGTGGGGACTCTTCAATAAATGCAAACCCTTTCCCCAAAAGGAAAGAGTTGTCCCATACCAAAATGTCATAAACCCGATTCCACGAGGAACAAAGGGGGCGCGACGGCATGGCGACTCTGCTGGGATATCTAGGCTTTTACCATTTCATACCGTTTATGTGAATTTGTACCCTCCCTATGTGCAATTACTTGTCTAATTTCCTTTTAAAAAAGCGAAACTGACATATCTATCTTGAGGATTATGAGAGGTGTAGGCCTATTGATGCAGCTCCTCTTACCTGGCATCAGTTCTCCATTCTCCTCCTAGAGTAGTATGTACCGCATTCTAGCAGAGAGAAGCTGTGCAGGCCATTTTTATCAATAGCATCAGGAGGATATGACCATTACGTAGTATAAGATGAGATCCTTCGAGTTGGCCCGTCATACTATCTAGCTAATTCCCATGGATAGGGAGAGGATCAGGAGCTTCGTTGGTGTCCTCACATATCAGCTACAAATTTTTCTGACCAGAGAGACGGTATCTGTTGCTTCTTTTGAGGAGGTGGTTGACATTTCTAGAGAGATAGAGTCAGTTCGCCGCCAGGAGCGAGTTGAGAGAGAGGCCAAGAGGCCTCGGGGATATAGTAGTTTTGGTGGTGTTCCTTCTAGAAGTTAGTTCTAGTGCAGCAGAGGCCGTCCATTCAGACATGCTCAGCCAGCTCGTTCGAGTCAGTGTGGTTGATCATTTGGCCATGGTTCTTACAGTGCACATCAGGGTCACTATCTGTCAGTGCCCTTCTAGCTCAGGGTTCGACTCATGCACCATCAGTTCGGGGTTCATCTATTCCTGGTTTTTCTAGTAGGTATCCCAGTGGTTGGGGCTCTCTTCAGTCCCCACTTCCATTTTCCAGGAAAGTTGCTTTGTATTTGGAGATTTGGGTCATCTCAATATATTTTGTCCCTGTTTTATAGTAAGTTCATCCTAGCAAAAGAGTCATCCTTTAGCTTTAGCACCAGTTACTTTCCTACCGGCCCAGCCACCTCCGGTTGGAGGTCAGTCAACTAAGGGTCGCCCTAGAGGGGGAGGTCGATCAGGTGGTGGTCAGGCCCGTTTTTATGAACTCCTAGCCATATCATATGCCGTTGCTTCAAATTCTACGATTACAGGTATTATCTTAGTTTGCCACAGAGATGCCTCTGTTTTATTTGATCCTGGTTCTACTTTTTCATATGTGTCATCATATTTTTCTCATTATTTGGATACTCCCCATGAGTCTCTTGTTTTATCTATTCGTGTATCTACTCTGATGGGCAATACTATTATTGTGGACCGCGTATATCGGTCGCGTGTGGTGACTCTTGGGAGTTTGAATACCTGAGTGCACCTCTTATTGCTTAGTATGGTCGGTTTTGATGTGATATTGGGCATGGATTGGTTTTCTCCGTGTCGTGCTATATTGGACTGTCATACTAAGACAATTACATTTTCTATGTCGGGGGTGCAACAGATTGAGTGGCGTGGTTTGACACATTATGTTTTCAGTAGGGTGATTTCATACTTGAAGGCCCATTGGATGGTTGGGAAGGGTTGTCTTCCTTATTTTCCCTTTATGAAAGATGTCAGTGCAGAGACTCCTAATATCGATTCACTCTCGATAGTGAGGGACTTCCCGAATGTGTTTCTTGCAGACCTGCCAGGCATGCCATCAGGCAGGAATATTGACTTTAGTATTGATTTGGTGTTGGGCCCTCAGCCCATTTCTATTCCACCGTATCTTATGATACCAGCAGAGTTGAAGGAGCAGCTTCAGAAACACCTTAATAAGGGGTTTATTCGGCCTAGTGTGTCACCATGGGGTGCACCTGTCCTATTTACGAAAAAAAAGGATGGCACTATGAGGATGTGCATTGATTACATGTGTTGATACCCAATTTTTCCTTTATATATTTAAATATGTATTAGACACTTTCAAAATATTATACATGTACTTACAAACATGCACTAGTGCTTTACAATTTTTCTATAATTTTTCAAAGGCACTAAATTCATTTATTTCTGCATTTTTCTAATTATATAAATGTTCAAAACTATCCCTCATATTATTTTATAATAATTTAATCATCTAAATTCATTATTTATGTTAATATGACTGCTCAAATATTTTAATTGCATTTTTTATAATTACATTTGCATTTTAAAGACTATAATTGCATATTTTGCAAAAATAGCATTTAAATATGCATAATTACATTATCTATATAAAAAATGACTTTTTATAATTTTATAATATTAAATAACTTTTTAAATCACCCTCACGCCTGAAAATCTTTTTATCATTTAATTAGCTATTTTTAAAATTATATTATTTAGTAAAATGAGTATTTAACAAATAGCCTCTTTAATTTCATTAATTTTTCGGACCTAACCCCTAAATATTAGCCCAAATCCTTTAAAACCAGCACAATCCACCCCCAGGCCCAACATATACCTGTCCAACCCAATAACCCTGTTTAATCGTAACCGTTGATCATATAGATCAATGGTCCACAATTAACTTTACCATATTAATCTCTAAACCTACCTTAACCCCCTTTACTCTTTCATTTCCATCTCCTTCATTCCCTAACCTCTCAAATTCTCTCTTACCTCGCCCCTAACCCTACTCGCCGTTACCAGCAAAAAATTCCCGGCTATAGAGTTTCTATGTGTTCTCCGATCCTTACCATCCTTCTACCTCTTCCTGTGGTTCGATAATGTTGATTTATGAAAGAATCTCAAATAGATTCATGTTGGATTTTTTTTTCAAAAACTTTCATAGGCCTGTCTATGGCCATCTCCATTGGTGAGTATTATTTTCTTCCTGCTTATGGCTCGAATTAATGGTTTTAAACCATCTCTCTTCCATCTCTGTAATTTTTCTTAAAACCCTAATCTTATGCTACCTGGGTCTGTTCAGACCCTTGTAGATCTGAAACTTTTAAGTTTTATTTGGTATTTTCTTCGAAAGAACCTTTTCTTTTCCTTATTATTGTACGATTCTAGTATTTTCTAAGAACTAGGGTTTCATCCTAAGTTCTCTTCAAAAGGTTTTTAACTTCCAAGTGTTTGAATCTGATTATGTTTACTGGTTTGACTAGTTTTGTATATATGCTTTAAACCCTAGGTCTTTCTATTTATTGCAGTGATTACTTTAATTTTTTTAACGTTATTTGTTTATCTCTGTCAATCAGATATATTGAATGATTTTACTTAGGGTTGGAATTATATTTTCTTGTTAAAATTAGTACTTCTCTATGATTTACCTATTTTCCTTATTTGTGACATTAATTAGTACTACTTGTCTTAATTATACTATTAGTCTGATTTAGGGATTAAATTGACTCCTATATAGTATATGACTAATTTGTTTACCTTATTTGAATCCCAATCTGAATCATTAAGGGATTCTCCCCAATTTAAGGGGGGTCCTTTTCGAATTCTTCTGTGGGAATTGATCGAGTTAAGTTCCCAATTAACTAATTGATTTATTTGATTAGCCCAATTTATGAACTCTGATTTATTCTTTACCTTATTTTGTCCTACCTTACTAACTGCTATATAAACTCTCATTCTGACTTCTTTAAATAAAAAGGAAACGGACAAGAGTTCAAACACACACACAGAGATAAACTTTCTCTCATTTCTCTCTGCTACTTGTGTTCATTGCTTGTCTAGCCTTGTCAAAGCCAAGGATATATTGTTGAATCATGCCTACTTTACCTTCTGCATTTGCTTCCTTTAATTAGTATGTCTCTATTCATAATTTTTTTTTATTATACTATGAAGCTTGAACTTATGTGCTCCCTCACATGTTACTTTACCTCAGTCTAGTCCATGCCTCTTAAGTATTCTAATCAGCATGTCCATTACTATGTTTAGCTTTGTCTCTTTCCTATTTATCACCAGCATGTTTACCTTCTGTTTAAGATTCAAGCTCTCGTGTTCGTTTCTTTAGACCAACATGTTTACTTCTGTGTTCATATTTCAATCTTTCCTGTTTATTGTCAACAACCTTACTTCTGTGTTTAAGTTTCAACTTTTCCTGTCTATTGCTTTAAGCCAGTGTAATTATTTCTATCCTTAAGTATGGCTGTTAGACTTCGGTGTCTCCTGTTAACTAGCATGCTTCCCTACCACCCTATTTCTATGTGCTACTGATTCAAGATTCTTGTGTTCCCAACCCCTAACCCCCTCTATGTGAAATTGTTTGTCCTTAGCATGCCATGTGATCACTTAGGGTTAACTAATAAACCAAGTTGAATGCGAGTCTTTTCCTTGATGTTTTATGACTATGTTCTTTGTGCTATTGGTTTGCTAAACCTTCATTCAAAATCTTCCCTAAACTGTTTTTCACTCCTGATATGTCTTCACCTCTAAAATGTTTCACACTTCTAACATGCTTTCACTTCTAAAACTATTTTCACTCCTAAAAATTTTTCCTCTACTAAACTATGCTCACTTCTGAACTATTTTTTTAAACACTATTTTCCACTCTTTCAAGCACTATCTCTCACTTCTACTCTTAAAGTACTTAGGATCCTGTCCCTCCAGTGTGTATATTGCCTAGGAACTCATGCGATTCCTCCAAACTCTAGCACACTAGGGCTAGCCTCTCCACACTGCAAAAGTAATTACTTCTCTTTAAAAAATCCTGGTGTGAGCATTGCCTGGGGTCCCTAAGGCCCCTTGGGAACTTTGACACACCAGGATACCATTAGGTACACTATGAGAGTGTTGGTATGTTCATACTTAGTTGAAGGCCTGATTTTTCAGGTTTATTGTTCGGGCCTGTTCAGGCTCCCTGTAGTTGTAGCAATTTCACCTCTGTAATTCATTATTAATGTTGGTTTGTAATAATAATTTTGTTGTAAACAAATGTTGGGGATATTAGTGAAACCGAGAGGGTTTCTTATATATATTTGTTGGGTAGATACCATGCATATAGGTTGTTACAATATTTGTATATTTAGATACCATGCTAATAGATTGTTACAATGTCTGTTTATTTATATACCATGCCTATAGGGTTTAAAAATTGATCCTGCATTCTAGATAACATTTTTGTAACTTTGCTTAAATACATTCAGGTACCATGCCTATGAATCAGTCCTGCATTCTAGATACCATGCCTATAGTGGGTTTTAAAATTAATCTTGTATTTTAGGCACCTTGCCTGTAAGTTTTAAAAAGAATCAGTCTCTGCATACTAACAATGTTTAAATCAATTTTCTGTATGTCATAACATTTTAAAGCTAATTTTTGCATTTAGACGCCATGTCCATAGGATTTTTACATCAATTTTTTTGGCCACCATTCTCTATAAATATACAAGTTTCCATATCTAGACAACATGCGTGTAAGGTTAAATCAGTCTCATGTTTAGATACCATGTCTATTAGTCTAAAATTAGTCTCCATACCTTGGCAGCACGCCTATAGGATCTAATGAACCAAATTGCCTTTTTAAAAATATTTTGTTGGTTTATTGCACTTCTGGTTAATAACTAGACACCATGTTTATTGGACATCACTGTTACACGCCTAGGTAAGCCTGTATGGAAACTAACATCCTATGAACTGCAAAATTATGCTTTTGTTATTTATGAATGGTCCATATCAACAAGACCTAAAATCAGTAGGAAAAATGATTAGGTCCTTATCGCCTCTCTTTAACAGAATGCTGCATATTCTGTTTGTCATGCTCACCTAGATATTCTCTCTAGGATCCTTTGAAATATCTAGAATCTTGTTGTTTGAGACATGCTATTATCTGCTTGTGTGAGGAGGTAAAAGTGAGCCTTTAATTGATTCTTTATGTAAATGTCCTATTTATTTTTGCTTGTCGCTTATATTTTTCCCTTTTAAACACCTTAGGAAAGTTTAGAACTACCTTAATTAGAGGTCCTAAACACCTCCAAGGACATAAGGAAGGGACAGGTAAATGCACGCATAGGGTTTGTTTAATTAAAATTGCTTATATAACCACTAAGGGAAGGGTAACAAGGTAGTAAAGGGTATGATGACATATGCGCTAATGCCACGTGTAACCCTCTAGTTGATGAAGGTTTATCGGGTATTATACAGATGTGATCCTGTAGGCTAAAAAATCTAGGACACCCCTTTTACTCCTTTTTTTAAAATATAATATCAATTTTTCTAAATTATTTTATCTGTTTATAAGACTAATTCACATAATTTGAGTTCGGTCGAGACCCACCGTTGTGGACCACGGGGGTGCCTAACACCTTCCCCTTAATATTATTTTGAGCTTTTACCCAATCTACGGTAATGCAAACTGGTTTTCATAGGTTACTTGCTGTAGGTGCCCTAAGTACCTTAAATCTGTTAGGTGGTGACTATTAAAATTCCATACAAAATTACCAAAAGAAATTGAGTTGTTCCCAATGAATGTCGAAACCCAGACTCTGCGAGGAAAAATGCCGCGACAATAGGCAGTTGAACAAAGTCACAATCAAGAACAAGTATTCTTTGCCTCGTATTGATGATTTATTTGACCAGCCTCAAGGAACGAGAATGTTCTCCTAGATTGATCTTCGGTCACGGTATCACTAGTTAAAGATCCGGGACACAGACGTTCTTACAACAGCTTTCTGGATCCGATATGGTCATTATGAGTTCCTTTTGTTGTCTTTTTGGCTGACCAATGCCCCAGCAATATTCATGCATTTGATGAACAACTTGTTTCAGCCTTATCTCGACTCATTTGTGATTGTATTCATTGATGATATTCTGTTGTACTCGCATAGTCAGGAGGAGCACGCTGAGCATTTGACAGTTGTATTGCATCGGTTGAGGAAGAAGAAGCTTTATGCAAAGTTCTCCATGTGTGATTTTCAGCTTAGTTCAATGGCGTTCTTGGGGGACGTGGTGTCCAGTGAGGGTATTCAGGTTGATCTAAAGAAGATAGAGGCAGTCCATTATTGGCCCAGACCATCCTCAACCATAAACATTTGCAGCTTTCTTGGTTTGGCGGGTTATTACAGTCGGTTCGTTCAGAGATTTTCATCTATTGCATCACCCTTGACCAAATTAACTCAAAATGATGCTCCTTTCAGGTGGTTAGATGAGTGTGAGGTGAGCTTTTAGAAGCTAAAAACCGCCTTGACCACAACTCCAGTGTTAGTTTTGCCATCAGCTTCAGGTTCTTATATGGTATATTATGATGCTTCTCGGGTTGGCATCGGTTGTGTGTTGATGCAAAAGGGTAGAGTGAGTGCTCATGCTTCTCGTCAGTTGAAGCCCCAAGAGAAGATCTATCCTATTCATGATTTGGAGTTGGCTTCCATTGTTCACACGCTAAAGATTTGGAGGCATTATCTTTATGGTCTGTCTTGTGAAGTGTTTATTGATCATCGTAGCTTCCAACACTTGATCAAGCAGAAGGATCTCAAAATTTGAGGCAGTCGAGATGGTTGAAGCCGCTAAAGGACTATGATATTACCATCTTGTATCATCTGGGAAAGGCCAATGTGGTGACCGATGCGTTGTGTAGGAAGGCGATGAGTATGGGTAATTTGGCATTTATTCATGTTGGGGAGAGGCCTCTTGCAGTTGATGTTCAGGCCTTGGCCAGTCGGTTTGTGAGGTTCGATATTTTGGAGACTAGCAGGGTCAGAGAACGCCCGTATGATGATCCTCACTTGCTTGTCCTCAAGGAGAGAGTTCAGCACGACGATTCCAGAGAGGATGCAGGGTCGGATATCTGTGCCCAATGTAGATGAACTTCGGAAATTGGTTCTTGAGGAGGCCCATAGCTCGCGGTATTCCATCCATCCTAGTGCCACAAAAATGTATCAGGATTTGAGATAGCATTATTGGTGGAGGAGGATAAAAAAGATATAGTGGGGCTTGTAGCTTGGTGTCTCAATTGTCAGCAGGTGAAATATGAGCATTAGAGACCGGGTGGCTTGCTTCAGCAGATAGATATTCCAGAGTGAAAGTGGGAGTGGATCACCATGGGATTTGTAGTTAGACTACCATGGAATTTGAGAAAGTTTGACTCTATTTAGGTGATTATGGATCGGCTGACCAAGTCCGCGCACTTCATTCCTCTGTGTACTACCTATTCTTCAGTGTGGTTAGCCGATATTTATATCCGAGAGATTCTGCACCTGCATGTGTCCGAGTTTCCATCATTTTAGATAGAGGTACTCAGTTTAAATCCCAGTTTGGAGGGCCGTGCAGCGAGATTTGGGTACTCAGGTTGAGTTGAGCACAACTTTTCACCCTCAGACGGACGGGCAGTCCGAGTGCACTATTCAGATATTAGAGGACGTGTTGAGCGCTTGTGCCATTGATTTTGGGGGTTCATGGGACCAGTTTCTACCATTTGGAGAGTTTGCTTATAACAACATCTATCAGTTGAGTATTGATATGGCTCCATATGAGTCTTTATATTGGAGATGGTGTAGATTTCCAATAGCGTGGTTTGAACCGGGTGAGTCTAGGAATTTGGTTACAGAATTGGTACAAGAAGCTTTGTACAAGGTGAAAGTGATTCAGGAGTGCCTTTGTACAGCGTGAGAGCACGTGATTTTTGCCCTATATGAATACTCCCATAAATTCAAAACAAAACAACTCCTTTTCATTATTTGCAATTTATGGATTTTGGTGGCATTTCTTGTTAATTGTTTGTATTTGTTTGTGCACGTTTATTATTGATTAATTAGTGAAAAATACAAAAATACTTGGCATTTGTATTTAGGATTTTATTTCACCTTTTAGGATTAATTAGTAATTAGGTTTATTTTACAAAGAAGAAAATAACATAAATAATTTATTTTTGCATTTTAATTTTTAATTTTGAATTTGTCTTAGTTTACACTTAAATTAGGAGTTAATTTGGGAATTAAATAGCATATTATTAGAGTCAATTTGTGTCCTTATTATTAATTTTGCATTTAACAAAAAAGTTTAAAATAAAACAAAAATCAAGTCATAAAATTAGAAAATAAAAAGGGAAAAGAGAAAAAACAAAGGAAATAAATAAAAGAATTAAATTGGTTGAATTTGGTCCATTCAATCCAAATGACTCTAAAACTGGACCAATCCACACCCCCAGGTTGGCCCAAACGTCCACACCCAGCCCAAATCACCCCCACACCCGGTCCAGCCCCACTCCCTTCAACCGACGTCGTTTCGGGCTGAATCAATCCTGGCCGCCGAGGATTCATCATCCAATGGCTAGGAACTATGAATCATTTCATATTTAATTTTCTGAGGAGCACCACCCCACCCCCCAAAGCCCGTCTCTCAACCTCACCCCACAAACCCTAATTCTACCGTCTTCCGTCGCTCTCCACCGGCTGGAAATTGCCTCCGCCGGCGGTGATACTCCGATGGCCCTGAAAATTACACCATAGACTCCTCAGGTCCTCCTCTTTCTGAACCCCAAACCCCCATGGCTCAAATCCCAACCTTTCTCCTCGAATATCCGAAACTGTGGACGTCGCCTCCACCGCCTACAGCGACGCCACTTCCAAATCGCTCAAAAACAACACCCCGTGACCCTTGCGCCATCCTCATGCCTCATAGGTCATTGATTTCCTTCGAAGTGGTCCAGAATGTTGGTTCAAGCTTGAGCTTCAAAGATCCAAAGCGGTCGATTAGAACCTGTGTTCGTCGAGTTTTTAGGTCCAAGAATTAGTAAGTTTCTTCTTCTTTTGATTAATTAATTCAAAGGTTTTAGGGTTGTAATCGATTCTGTTTGTATCTTAGTTTTGATTTAATTCCGTTCAATTTTGATTTCCTTTTCTTCTTAGTTTGATTTTGTGTGTGACTATGATTAAGTGATTTAGATTGTTTAGGTTTTGATTAATTTTTGTTAATTCTGTATTGATTTTTCTTGTATTTGATTTTCTTTTCTAGTTTGATTTTGTGTTGATTCATGAGCATCGTTTCGGTAATATGATTTAGTTTCAATTTTCTTAATTATAGGCCCACTGGATCCTTAGACTTAACTTCAGGATTGTTTAATTAGCTTAATTTTTTTTTAGTATTTTTGGTTATAGCTGGATAAGGATAGAACTTCGTTTAGCCATGGTTAATTCTTGACCAACTACTTGGGTTGGAAGGGGGTTGGTTTGGTTTGATCTATCAATTTTCAGATAAATAAAGGGTAATTTAGGCATTATTGACAAGAGAATATTGTAGTAACTGAAAATGGAACTCCTTAGGACTTTCTAGAAGGGGTTTTAAGTTGAAATTCACAAAAATAGGTTTACTTACTTGAGTAACAAGTCAGTAAATAAAGGACCAAATTGAATAAATAATAGAGGGACTAATAGTGTAAATAGAAATTTATGGGTTGCTCTCATTTTGCCTATAAAAGGTAGTGTATACAGCCTTGATTCACAAGTTTGGGGCCCCTAAAAGTTCCCTCCCCCCAAAAAATATCCTCTCAATTTCCAGATCTGAAATCTGAAACTCGAAAATCCAAAAACCAAAAAAAATCAAAACAGTAGAAAACTAAAAACTCTTCCATTGAAGGCTCTTTGTTCTAGTTTGTTTGCATCTGAAACAACATAAATTTGCTCTTAAGTATTCAGTTAATTGAGGTTTAGTAGCATATTATTAGAGTCAAGTTGTGTCCTTATATTTAATTTTGCATTTAACAAAAAACTTTAAAATAAAACAAAAATCAAGTCATAAAATTAGAAAATAAAAAGGGAAAAGAGTGAAAACAAAGGAAATAAATAAAAGAATTAAATTGGTTGAATTTGGGCCATTCAATCCAAATTACTCTAAAATTGGACCAATCCACACCCCCAAGTCGGCCCAAACGTCCACACCCAGCCCAAATCACCCCCCACACCCGGTCCAGCCCCACTCCCTTCAAACGACATCGTTTCGGGCTGAATCAATCCTGGCCATCGACGATTCATCATCCAATGGCTGGGAACTATGACTCATTTCATATATAATTGTCTGACGAGCACCACCCCACCCCCCAAAGCCCGACTCTCAACCTCACCCCACAAACCCTAATTCTGCCGTCTTCCATTGCTCGCCGCCGGCCGGAAATCGCCTCCGCCGGCGGCAATACTCCGATGGCCCTGAAAATTATACCATAGACTCCCCACGTCCTCCTCTTTCCAAAACCCAAACCCCCATTGCTTGAATCCTAGCCTTTCTCCTCGAATATCCAAAACTGTGGACGCCGCCTCCACCGCCTACGACGACGCCACTTCCAAATCACTCAAAAACAACACCCCGTGACCCTTGTGCCTTCCTCATGCCTCATAGGTCATTGATTTCCTTCAAAGTGGTCCAGAATGTCGATTCAAGCTTGAGCTTCAAAGATCCAAAATGGTCGATTAGAACCTATGTTTGTCGAGTTTTTAGGTCCAAGAATTAGTAAGTTTCTTCTTCTTTTGAGTAGTTAATTCAGAGGTTTTAGGGTTGTAATCGATTCTGTTTGTATCTTAGTTTTGATTTAATTCCGTTCTATTTTGATTTCCTTTTCTTCTTAGTTTGATTTTGTGTGTGACTATGATTAAGTGATTTAGAGTGTTTAGGTTTTGATTAATTTTTGTTAATTCTGTTTTGATTTTTCTTGTTTTTGATTTTCTTTTCTAGTTCGATTTTGTGTTGATTCATGAGCATCTTTTCAGTAATATGATTTAGTTTCAATTTGCTTAATTATAGGCCCACTGGATCCTTAGACTTAATTTCAGGATTGTTTAATTAGCGTAATTTTTTTTAAGGATTTTTGGTTATAGCTGGATAAGGATAGAACTTCGTTTAGCCATGGTTAATTCTTGACCAGCTACTAGGGTAGGAAGGGGGTTGGTTTGGTTTGATCTATCAATTTTCCGATAAATAAAGGGTAATTTAGGCATTATTGACAAGAGAATATTGTAGTAACCGAAAATGGAACTCCTTAGGACTTTCTAGAAGGGGTTTTAAGTTGAAATTCACAAAAATAGGTGTACTTACTTGTGTAACAAGTCAGTAAATAAAGGACCAAACTGAATAAATAAAAGAGGGACTAATAGTGTAAATAGAAATTTATGGGTTGCTCTCATTTTGCCTATAAAAGGCAGTGTATACTTCCTTGATTCACAAGTTTGGGGCCCCTAAAAGTTCCCTGCCCCCCCAAAAATATCCTCTCAATTTCTAGATCTGAAATCTGAATCTCGAAAATCCAAAAACCAAAAAAAATCAAAACAGTAGAAAACTAAAAACTCTTCCATTGAAGGCTCTTTGTTCTAGTTTGTTTGCATTTGGAACAACATAAATTTGCTCTTAAGTATTCAGTTAATTGAGGTTTAGCAGCTCTCGAGGTCCTTTGAGTCGTATTTGGTTTGATCCGGGTTGGTTGACTGGTTGTTTACTAGAATCGTTAATTACTAGGTTGATTTTAAGCTGGTGGTGTCATTTTGGGTTTAAAATTGCATTTGCTTTCAATATCAAATCCTCATGTTGCTTACGAGCTGATCCTCGCTGATTTGAATCCAATTTGCTATTGCTGTTGCGTTTACTGTTGCTGACTTCTCCTATTTCTCATTGTATTTCCATTAGCAGGTACACGTCTTGAATCTCACTGTTGTGTAGATCTTCAGCTGAAACATGAATGAACTGGAAGCCTCTTTTGATGAAATTTCCAGTTGATTTACTGATTTCAATATAGCTTGATTGTAATAATTGGACTGGTGAACTGTTATGTATAATTTTGCTCATTTGAACTATTAAGTGTGTGCTTGAGTATTTAGAGATGCATATTAGTCTGTCTTAAAAACATTACTAGATTTGTGTGTGTAATCATAACAATGAATTATTGTACAATAGGAACCTTGTCTTCTTCTCAAATTTGTATGGCTAAGATCTCAGCTGTAGCATAGGTAATGCCATTGTATAGGTTGAAACGTGAAATTCAAATATAGAATGTGAAGATCCAAATTCTGGTAGATTAGTTGTTTCACATTACGTTGCTTCATGTATTAGAATATGTGATGGTAGCATTTAATGTTAATTGAATATTGTTGGGTCTGTTTTGTTTCCCAATCTGCTTTACACCTTTAGTGATGTCTACGAATTCACCAGTAGCAAATAAATAAAATAATATGAGTCTTAAACTATAATTCAAATGATCAATTTTTCCTCAATTTGAATAGGTGAATAATGGGTTTCCTTGTGATAGATTGTTGAACACACTTCGAGTGACGTGAGGCACTTTCAGTGAATACTTGCTTAAATTGAATTGAAGTTTGGTCTGGTTTAATAGTTTGGGCTCAACAACCCATTTTCAGAAGCGTAAGCCTAAGTGCCTCAATGAGTGGCACAGGTTCAGTTCGAACCTGGGCCAAGGCTTGTGACCGGCCATTCTTTGACGTAGGCCTGAATGCAATTTTCCTTCTGGTTTGCTTTAATAAGGTAAAAAAACTCATTAGGACTCTTTTTATTATTAGAGACAAATAAAAATAGAAAATCATAGTTGCTTTAGGTTTGCCTTTAAAATAATAAATGAGATGAGCCTCGCTAAACAAACATGCATAAATTGCGGGGCCCTCAATAAATATTGTATTAGAATACATAGAATTAGGGGTGGGCCATTTAGCGAATTCCACGGCCTCCCCAAAGACAATAACGCGTTAGTCACTTTAGATACGATTTTAATAAAATTATATTCCTAAACTCAGGTGTACATTTCTTGTGACCCAAATCAATTCCCAAATCGTTGAATAGAATGTGTTCAGGATTGCGGGTGCATTTCATATGGCGCAACCCAAAGATACATTTTAAATAACGTTCAACTTTATTTAAAAATTTAAATAAAAAGCGGTTAAAAGTTAAAATCGGCACATAGGTTTATCATGTAATAAAATTAGATAAATAAGCTAAATACGATAGTTGAGCGACCGTGCTAGAACCACGGAACCTGGGAATACCTAACACCTTCTCCCCGGTTAACAGAATTCCTTAATTGGATTTCTGGTTCGCGAACTTTTAACAGAGTCATATTTTTCTCGGTTCGGGATTAAACCGGTGACTTGGGACACCATTAATCTCCCAAGTGGCGACTCTGAATCCAAATAATAAATCCCGTTCCGATTGTCCTTTAAGTGGAAAAACTCCTTTATACTTGCGGGTGTAAGGAAAAAGGAGGTGTGACAGCTCTGGCGACTCTGCTGGGGACACAAACCCAGAACTTCGGTTCAGGGTTTAAGAATTCGAGCTTAGAATAATTTTTATGTTTGGCTTTATCTGATTTTCCTACATGTTTCCTGCTAAATGTGATAAATGCTTTACCGCTTTGATATTATCTGAACTATATATAAATTGTGCCAAAACCCTTCTCTTCTCACCTCCGGGGATGTACTTACTGGTTGAGACTCAAACAAGTTACTAAACCGGACGATCTTGTGGGTCCTCGGTACGTAGCCCCCCTCCTCGACTCGAGTTGTCCGCTCGGGTGCACAGTCTAGGACATATACCCAGGTTTTGAACGTAGAATAACTTGACTCCATGCCGGATCCCTAGTAGGAACGCTTATTTGCATCACGTGCATTTTCCGTAAGGGACTCATCACAGGGGTTGGGTCTGTCTAGGATAGGTAACCTGAAATGAAAAAGACCATCCTGATGCATCTTACATGTTGCATGTGCATTTATTTGTCTCGGGCTTGCATGCTGACCGGCTTTGGAGTATTTGGGAAAAATTGAAAAGGGAGAGAAATAAGCAGTATAGATAGTTAATATCTAATAACCAATGTCAAAATAGTGTCGAAACACTGCCAAATTTTTGAGAAAAATGAAAAAAAAGAAAAGGGAAAAGTTGTTTTATTGAAAAAGAAAATACAAAAAGAGTATTATTTTCCGAAATAGTGTATTTGTCAATGAAGAAGAGTCTTGTTTTCAAAAATAGTTAGTTTTATTTGCCCGAACTACGCTGGTTTGATTCTCACCGGGTGTGAGATACGTAGGCAACCCTTATCGGGTCCAACCTCCCCTTTGAAAAAATAGCCCAAAACAACAAAAATTTTAATTTTGTCATGAATAAGTCGGGTGATGCCATTCTTGTCAAAAATAAGCCAAATATCCCTAAAAGCATGTCGGAAGGCTGCTTTTGCAAGAACAGCCACCTTTGGTCATTTTATGAAGATTTTGGCCGGTTAGCCAACGCAGCCTTAAAATCTTCGTTCCCGAGGTGCTGAAAGGCCATGTTTGCAAACCCAGGTCTTTTATTTTAATTTGAAAAACAAAAAAAGAGTCAGTGGTCAAGTGAATACCTCTTGGATTTTCGGTCAAAATAAGTCGAGCCATCTTCGGCGGTGTCTTAAACCGTTCTTGCCAAGATAGCCTTAGAGTATCTTTCAGTTGTCGAAAGGCAGTTTTCATAAAAGAACGAATAAGTTTGTGAAATGTCATAAAATAATCCTCCCCGGCCTCAAAATTCATGTTAAATTGAGAAGGGACCACGTTTGCAAAAATAGCCATTTGATTAAAATTGGCATATAGTGGAAGGACTCTGTCATTCTGTTCTTGAATTTGTATTTCTTTTGATTAGGGTATGTGGGTTGTTTGATTTTCAAGTCTGTATTTCGTATTTTCATCAGAGTCTGTTAGTTTTGTTAATGCTTGTCAGTTTTTAAATCACTGTAATCAAAGTTTGTTCTACTATGAAAAATTGAAAGTTCCAAAATATGTTTTATTGTTTTTTTATCTTTTATCTTCACGAACTATGCCCGATCTGATTCATGCGGGGTCATAATACATAGGCAATCTTCATAGGATTCGACCATAACCAAATGAAAAGGAAAAGAAAATAAGCAGAAAAACATGAGAGGGTGAAAAAAGAAAGAAAAAAGAAAGCGGAAAACCAAGATAGAAAAGAGAGAAAATAAGAAATCGAGGGGATGAGAGAACCGAAACAAAGAGAAACAAAAGCAAGAATTTAAAGGAAACAGAGAAAAGAAGATAAGCGAGAAAAGAAAAGGAAGAAAGAAAAAGAGAAACAAAGAGAAAGAAAGTTGCCATTGGAAATGAAAGCCGGAATGACGCAAGCAGTCGAGCAAATGCATAATAGAAATTATCAACTGTTTAGGTGCATTCATTCCCCAAACGTGCGATTACCACTGTGTTAAATGCCCTAACGCTAACATGATTGTTTCATTTTTGGCATGTAACTCCAAAAAGGTGGTTGGTTTGTGGTTTTTAAGGTAACCCTTCCTTGCAACACAAATGCAAAAGACAATGGCAGAGAACAACAAAACTGAGTGGGTTGGTACCGATGCCCGAAAGCAGCTGGTCGAACAGGACAACGGGTTGGTAGAAGAGGTAAAAATGTTGAGACAACAGGTGGTAGACATGTATCGGGCATGGTTGACCGGGAAAGCACCACCCCCACCACCGCCCAGCTTCTTGGACGCGGTCCTTACCCAAACGCCGAACACAATACCAGATGATCCTCCATACTCTCCATATCTACCCGTTTATGACAGCTTTCCCAACCACCCTAGTAGCTTTATCACTCGTCGTCCAGCTATCTTTTCCCAAAAGTGTCCTCTGGTCACATCCACTTTTCTCGACAAAGTACACCCACCCAAAGCTCATGATGCCCAATATTACCCCTCAAAGGTTACTCATAAGGTTCCCAACTTGCACAAGAAAGGCCCGAAAGATGAGTCTTATGTTGAAAATGGAATGTTCACAGAAAGAGAAGGGATAGATGAGGAACCCAGGAAGCTGAAAGAATCGTCCGTGTCTCCTGACATTTGCCTACCCATAGGGTTTAAAATACCAAAATTCAGATTGTATGATGGGTTTGGAGATCCAGTAGCCCACCTGAGGGGTTATTTGTGACTATCCGTCCCGTTGTCATGTGATTTACCGCCCCGTTTTCCCTCATATTATGCTTCACTATGTTTCAATATCAGTATTTGAGCTGATCGGGTAGAATTAGATTGGTTTTAGTTGGAAATGAGACACTTAGTCTCTTAAAGGAAAGCTTGTTTTGGAAAAGTCAACTGGAAGTTGACTATTTAGTTAGGAGGCTCGGATGTGAATTCTGATGATTCGGTTAGCTTCGGGGGATGATTTGTGACTTAGGAGTGAAATCGGAATTGATTTTGGAGGCTCGGTGTAGAATTAGGCTTGAATTAGCGAAGTTTGAATTTTGTCGAATTGTGGTTGATAGGCGAGATTTTGATCCGAGGGTCGGAATGGAATTCCAAGAGTTGCAGTAGCTTTGTTAGGTGATTTTGAATATGTCTGCAAATTTTCAGGTCATTCGGACGTCGTTTGGTTGGGTTTTTGATCGAATGTGAGTTTCGGAAGTTCAAAGAAAACTTAGGCCTTGATTTGATGATATTTGAGGAATTTGATGTTAATGATAGTGTTTTTGTGGTTTGAGTAAGTTTGAATACGGTAATAGAACATATTTGTGCTTTTGGTTGAGGTCCCGGGGGCCTCGGGGTGATTTCAGATGGCTATCGGGAGGTTTGGAGTTTCATAATTGCAGCAGAAAAATTGCAGACCATATTTGCTCTATGCGATCGCAGAGAGTGTCATGCGATCGCATAGAAGGAATTTTGAGGGGTGATAGGTTGTTATATGCGATCGCAATGTGTGTCATGCGATCACACAGTGTAATTTTGGCCCGAGAATTTTTGTAGGAATTTGTTCTATGCGATCGCATGGGAACGTGTGCGATCGCATAGTGTATTTTGGTAAGTCTGTGCGTTCGCGTAGTATATGATGCGTTCGCATAAGGTAAATTCTGGGAGTTTAATTTTTTTTGCTATGCGATCGTAATGGGGTGTATGCGATCGCATAGAGTAAAGCACCTGGGCATAAGGGTTTTTAATAATATTTCATCCGCGAGCCTATGTTATTTTCCTCCATTGTTGAGCGATTTTGGAGCTTGGGAGAGCGAATTGAAGAGGGATTCAAAGAGAATCAATTGGAGGTCAGATTTTTGAACTTAAACCTCGTATTTATTGTGAAATCTACCTAGAAATTCAAGAGATTAAGCCTAATATTGAAGAAACTAGGGCTTGAGTTTTGATATTTCAGATTGGGATTTGATATGTCATTTGAGATCGGATTTGAGAGTTCTTGGTATGCACGGACTCGTGGCGAGACAAGGAATCCGGTAATGTAAGTTTAAGAATTTTTTGAGAAGTGGGCCCGGGGCTCGGGTTTAGCTAGTTTCGAGATTTTTGATATTTTTTAATTGTTTTCGATTGGGCATTGTTCCCTTAACATATTGTAACGCATTCGCTCTGATTTTGGTTAGATTCGACACGCGTGGAGGCCTAATTGAGGGGCAAAGGCGTCGGAAGCTAGAGATTTCACCTGTTCGAGGTGAGTAATACTTGTAAATGATATCTTGAGGGTTTGAAACCCCGGATTTGCACATCATAGTGCTGAATTGAGGTGACTTGCACGCTGGATATGGGCGTGGGGTAGAGCACTGTTGGTGGACTCTGACTTGGTCCATCCCGGTTGTTGATTTTTACCGCGTGTTTGACTGAAATTATTTGTTATCATCATAATTTGGGCTGATTGCCGTGTTTGGGGCCTTGTGCTGACCTGTAGAATCCTTAGGGGATCTTTATGTGTTTTTCCTCACTTGTGTGCATAACATAAATTCTCAGTCATGTTTTCAAATATTAAGAACAATATAATAACTGTGTTTTATACATGAACCTTAAATGAAAAGGATATGAGGGCTGAGATCCCTATAGTATGTCACGCCCGATTGGCTGTGGACTTATTTGACTGAGATGGGTCGGGGACCCAGTGGTGAGGATGTTTCCTTGATATGGATC